>CAUYSK010008061.1:0-76209 GCA_963575035.1 Avahi laniger
TTGGAAAAGAGAGATCATGGGGTCACATTACTAGTGCTACTGTAAAAAATGATTGAAGAACTCCCATTGCTGAGGGTATAATTTTAGTAAATCACATTTCTACCAATAATGATGGCAAAATGGGTGGATTTCAAAAAATATCTTTCAGATTTAGATGAAAAAACTGAACTTATCTATACAACCTTGTCGATCATAATTCAGGTGTGAAATAATAATTGTGGAAATTTATAGCCTCATAACCAAAATTCTCTAACTCACAGTCTTTAGAAAAAAATCAGTTTGCTTAATGCTTTATTTATGTTAAGGGAAGAGTTGAGTTAAATTTGTGGGAAATTTTTTTTTAATCATTAAATGAAATTTGAGGATATAGGATGTACATTCTCAATCATGAGACTTTGGTTAGAGAAAGTAATCAGCGATAAAAGTTTGAGTTGGCAGTGAAGAAGATGATGGAAATTTCTTTTACATAATTTTGAGAGAATAATAATATGAAAAATGCACAGGTATCTCCTTTTAGGAGATGGAAATTTAAGAAAGGATAAGATGTGATAAATATCCATTTCTCTATTTGTAAAATAGTTAATTTTATATTATTATTAAATTACATAGAATGTATTTTTAACCCCCTTTAAAGTTATAATTTTTTATGACCCTACAAAGAACTCACTATAAGGAAAAAACAAAACAAACAAAAACAAACACCGTTATTTACACTGCTACCACTCCATCCTCCTCCAGAAGAGGGCAGCACTAAGGGATAGGTATGGAAGACAGAACACACACAGTAGTAGGCCTTTTATGTTCCTGAAACTCCAGTTTCATTGACTATCATAAATAAACCAAGTTAAAAGAAAGAGAAACTTCAGTCCAAGAAAAACTCAGAGAAACATATAGAATCCATTATTTGGCATAATACAAAGGTATAAACCTTGATTATAGTTTATTATGACTACTAATTAATCCTGAATCATTCATCAACACAGTTACTAATACACAAAAATCACCAGCAATCTCATAGAGACTTGAATTAATTTCAGGTTCTTTTCTAGTTAAAAGAAGTAATATTCTTGGTTCATAGTTAGGCATTAAATGGTACTAAAAACTTCAATGGTCATTCAGGGCACCAGGAGGCAGCAGTTACCCTGCACAGAGAGAATGTAATCCAATTAGCAAGGCATTTCTTGCTGGGTGGTGAGAGCATGGAAATTTCAATAGCCACTTTCCTTGTCTTAAATGTGCATTCATTATCAAAAGAAATGGAGAAACTGACTTATAAAGTTGGAATGAGATAAAACATTGTTTTTCTGTGTGGTCTTCC
The DNA here is from genome assembly GCA_963575035.1 of Avahi laniger. Taxonomy (NCBI): domain Eukaryota; kingdom Metazoa; phylum Chordata; class Mammalia; order Primates; family Indriidae; genus Avahi; species Avahi laniger. The sequence goes on from CAUYSK010008061.1 coordinate 1,319, forward strand.
TTCTTGGAGTCTAACTCAAACTATTTACAAAGTCTACCAAAAGCAAAACGAAGAACAATTGTGGAACTCTGAATTATTTCAAACTACTTTTTTTACCCCTCAGGCTGTATACAGACATAACCATCAAGATCTAAATTTTGCTCTTAATTATGGAGGGACTGCCTTACAGAAAGTCTCATGTGTGGATTTATGGTAGAATTTGGCCCAATTTCCTGTCTTAGGTGGATCGTTTGGGGGTTTTTGTCACATTTTCTGGTTGAATAGCCATTATCTTAACCGTTGTTTATGAGAGTATCTGTTAGCATATTCTGAAAAAAGATTAAAATTGTGCAAATCATTTTGAAAATAGGAGATATTCAGAATTATTCAGTCCAGGAACATTTTGTCATGGATAGGTATAGAAAGCAGTGTGTGCTGGGTGGAGGGAGGGAGTGGTGACTATGGCGTTCCTTTCTTAAGCAATATTGCCCACAACTAACCAACTTGATTTTTTCCAAGTCTTTTTTTCAGTTTTGTAAAACAATAGGGTTGGATTATATCATCCTATCTAAGATTGTTTTCAGTTCTGTGATTTTAAATCTGTGCAAATTATACTCGGGCATTTTAGGAAGAAACATTTAAGATTATCGATGACATAAAAACATTGTAAATATATAACTCAACTTGGTACTTTTTGCAGGAAAATTGAGTGAAAAGAAATAATTCAGTATTCATTGTCATAAAATCTGATTCAAAAGCTTGTTAAGAGTTGTGCTTACTGGATAACATTACAATTATACTCCACACATGGTTTTACTAAAACAAAATGTCAAAGTGTTTCAAGAAGAAATCTCTGTTTATTGTTTTCACACCAGTAGCTAGAATTATACCATAAAGAAGTCTCATGACATTAACAACATAAAACATAGAGCACAGTTTAGAGATCTGCCTAAAAATACTACCTACTCCCTTAACTATGGAGGATCACATACCACATGTAACAATTTGTAAGGAACTTAACAATAGATGATTTTTTAAAATCCAAATCTACCAATATTTTGTTTATGTCCAATCTTTGAAAGATGGATGTAATCTATTAGAGGAAAGCATATAGAGATATAAAAGGAAAGGAAAACTGTAGTGATCATGGTGAGGTATTCTAATGTAGAGTATTTTAAACCAAACGGCATTAAACTAAATGTGGCCTGAGGATGCCTCTTACTTTGAGTCCTTAAGTAAGAACTGTGACCTAACTTAGTACTTAAATTAACTGGAAGCCTAATTTAGGAGTATACTTTTGTAATAAATAGGTGAGTCTCAGCCAATCACAGCAGCCGAGCTTCAGTCAATCCCAGGCTGTCAACTGATCAGATCATGTTCAAACAAGGCAGATGCAGAGCTGTAACCAATCGGGCTGTTTCTGTATCTCACTTCCGTTTTCTGTCCATATACACTGCTTGCCCACATTGTAGAGAGGAGCTTTCTGAACATTTTCTGGTTCTAGGGACTGCGGATTCCAAATAATTCTCTGCTCAGTTAAACTCAGATTTAAGTTGTCTGAAATTTTGGGCTTTTTTAACACTTGAAACCGTGGTATCTATTGTTCTGCGTTAACCCAAACCTGAAATTATGATTCCAAATTAAGTCCTCCAAATCCCAAACCTATTGAAACCTTCCTAGGAGAACAGGATGAGGACAGAATGCCTTTGTTATTGAGATCTCCCTTTATTTGGTTCTTGTATAGCTTAAAAGAGTAGAATATGTGGAAATAGCCATATTTTTCTACATAAAAAATGTTTTATTCCAAAATGGTTAAAATATTCAGAGAGAAAACCAAAAATATTCAGAGAAAATTTGTGCTGAATATACAAACTAATTTTAATTTATAGAGCAGCTGAAATTCTGCTTCAGCGAACCAGTCCTTTTATTTAAGCACAGACGGGAATCAGGATTAGTTAGTTGGAGGGAATAATTTAGAAACACTGCTGCCAAGGTAACCTTTTCCTAATTTGGAGAAGAACATCACAAGTTCTAACACATACAAAGAAAATTATTTTTCTTCTCTTTATTCTTTGTTTTGAGATGATAAGTGAGAACATACAATTGAAAGGGAAGTTTAAAACCAAGCCAAATAAAGCAGAGGAAGATTTGTTCAGCAGACAACTGTGTTTCCTCTTTTAGGGTGCTGACAAATAGTGGCAAGAGATTGAATTAAGAGAGTTATGAAAAGTCTTAATTCTTTGCTTCGAAAGTCTTAAGTAGGTTGTTATTCACATGAAGTCCTTGAGCCCACTAAGAGCTAGACAAGGCCCATTCTCTGGAATTATTCTGACTCTAAAATACAAAATTTTGCCTCTGAAGGAAGATTAAATGGCAACCAATAATATTTGTAGATTTGTGAGCAGGGAAGAAAATCGTCCTCAGGTATTTACCTCTTATTAAATCATTCTTAGTGCACAGTTTTCCTAAAATCCCTTTGGAAGAGAATGCTGGTTTTCATCAAAATATATTCCCCTTTTCTTCTGCAACAAGAACGTTGTAGCTTGACCCATCATCTCTCTGGAAAGACACTTCCCAGCGTCTCCTACAGTCTGATCTGGCTACGTGCATTCTGTTCTCTCCACCGAAATGTAAACAGAGGTGATGTGAGCCATTTCCTGGTCTTGGTCATGTTTTAACTTTGGACATTCATGATCTTGTCTCCCTTCCTCTGAGCTGGAACACACATACCTGTGACCCAGTGTTTAGCACAGATGAGAACAATGCCCTGGGGGAAGATGCAATAAGAAGGCGAAGAGGATCTGGGTTCCTGAATCACTGTGTGGAGCAGAGATTCCTCAACAATCTGGATTGTTTCTCTAAATATTGCTATCCGAGGGAGGAATAAATGAATTTTTTCTTTAAGCCACAGTACTTAGGAGTCTCTTTGTTGTAGTAGTTTATGTTTTGTACTAAAAGATTTTCTTCAGATATTTTAAAATTTATTATGCAACATATACATACACATAGATAGATCTAGGTATATAGATATACATGATAAAACAGTGACTAAACCTGTACCTTTTATTCTTATAATAAATAAAACATTACCAACATGGTTTGACTCTTTATCAGTCAAAATTCTCCTGTCCCCAACCTCCAAAGTCACCAAGTAATCCTGAATTTGATGTTTATCATTCCCACATGTTTTTATAGTTTTACTCAATATGTATGTTTCCTTTTATAATACATAGATTTATTTGCATATTTTCTAATATTATTTAACAGATATCTATCAGTTGGGAATCTTAACTTGCAAACACAAAAGAATCTATGTTAGCTAGTTTAACTAGAAAAATGATTTATCATAGGATATTATGTAGTTCATAGAATCTCCAGTATCCTGAGGAAGGCAGAATAAGAAACTACACATTTTCAAGCACATCACAAAATCTCTAATGAAAACAATTATGCTTCTAATAAGCAACTGTGATATAGAGGAAATATTCTTGTGTTGTTTCTATACTATTTGAGTTTTCTGAATAAATTTTCTGAAAATTTGGGATTTGGGGATAAGAGCCAGTATCGGGAAGTTAATTTATAACCATAGGAGAACTCCAGAGAGATTTATCTAACTCTGATGTATGGGTTTACATTTTAAAGGAAAATGAGGCCCAGAATCTTAGATACACCTGTAGGTTATAAAAAGCCAGGGGATACACAAGGCTTATGTAGCCCCTGGAAGATGTATGTACGTTCCAGAAGCTTAGAGTGAGAACCCAGGATCCTTTGCATTCCACATCTACAGAGCAATGGTTTTTCTCCCTCCTTTTGGAGGGTGAGGGGAAAACAGTTACCTCTTTCTCCTATATATAAGATGATAATCCATTTTTCTCTGTCTCTCCCCAAAAAAGTGTCCAGCTATTCACTTTGGGAGATTTTTCCACCTGGCTTTCATCACATTACCCTAGAGGTAAGGACTGGGGCCAGGGAGAATAACATGCTTATTTCTGTAAAGTAATAAATAAGAAATCTGTCTCCAATCCAGAACACTTTATGTGTGCATTCAGAATAAAATTACTAAAGATGAGTGAAAAAATCCCAACAATGTCTGTCTGGGACCAGATGCTAGAAACTCCAACACTGCTTCTCCCTAAAAACACCATACACCGCACCTGTACTAGCCTGATAGGTCAGGCTATTGAGGAAATAGGCTCTAAGGCAGAGATTTCTGTGCAAAAATTTACCAGGGAATACTCTCAGAAATAACACTTATAACAGAGTGAAGGCAGTAACATCGGATAGAAGTTGAACTGTAAGGAAATTGTAACAGAGTCCTCAGTCAATCTTTTAGGAAGCTCTGGACATTTAGAGTTGTCCTCAATTTAGACCAAGAGGTTGGACCCCCAGGTATTGACCATTCACGGGATACAAGCTGTCTCTCGGGAGGAGCCAGAGATAGTTCCCTTTGGCTGCCTTCCAATAACAATGTCCGGAGGCAGAAGCTAAGAGTGATCAGCAGCAGCACTCCTGCCAACCACGAGATGAGTGCCTCAATCTGGAAGCAGGGATCTGGGCAGTGCACCATGCCAAATCACTTCCTCCAAATGTGGACACCTCCTCGCAGTGCTCACTTCTCAGTCTAAAACCTGCATGGATGCATCTGATGGGAGACTTTCAGAAGGATGGTGATCAGAGAAGGCACATCTAAATCAAAGTGTTATTCCAATAAGAGCAAACCCTGATAGAAGGTTTCCATGATACTAAGCTGCTATCAATCAGCTGCCAGTCTTCCAGGGTGGGAGATGGGGAATGGGGAGGGAGATGAGGTCCTCACTGAGTACTGCAGCTAGAAACCTAGGTTCTTGGCAGTGTCAGTAACCTGGTCAGCTTTTATGAAGGAACATCCATGTTGAGCTATGAAAATTTCATATTAGAAAATATTAATAGTCATTTCAGACTGATGGTGAAAGCAGACACAGACATGACAATAGGATTTACTTGTCTAAGGAAGATTTTCTTATCTTACTATAGAAAAAAGTATAATCAGAATATTGCAAAGAGATCAGGATGATTATTCTTAAACAGATTTCAGTATGAACATCCACGTTCCCCTAAAAAAGGTCATAATTTCAGATGAAAAATCTGACTGAAACTTACATCAAACTTTCTAAAAGCTCGAATGCTCCTCTTTTAGCCCAATCTAATATATTTTAACCTGGAGAAGTTCTTCACATAGACTAATCTGGATATGTATCAGGGAATACACCATCTAAGCCAGGCAGAATTCATCAATCTCAGTGTCATACAACATAAAATATGATATTAGATTACAGTTCAATCAGAAGGTTCATTATCAAAGGTTCAGTGGTGTAAGTGCTCTCCTGAAATCAGAGCTAAGAAAATGAAGCAATGATTATATCTGGAGTTGTGCTAACAGATCCTATTCCTATTGGCCCTGAAGGTTTATTGGTGTCTACTGAAAGACAATGTTTTAAAACCAGTTATTGAAATGGGGAGTGGGGAGAGGGAGGAGCATTTCTCAGATCAATAGCTCCATGTCAAGTACCAGCAGCTGTGTTAATTGAGTCTGGTAAAGAGACTACATCTGCAATGAAGTTGCCACTTTATTAAGATTACATTTATAACGCTTATACTCTAAGAATCAAGTAAAACAGGAGAGCTAAATGAGCCTGTAATAAGGATAACCACACCTGCATCTTTCAGTTTTTTGTTAACTAACATTCTGGTATCTACCACTTGACTCTTCTCCCATAACAGTCTTCATGCCGTTTTAGAAATTTGCTGAGTATATCTAATCTAATAATATACTTAAATAAGATAAGTAATGGAAGGCTGAATTTTCACATGTGGTAGGCCCACTGTGATATGGTCTTGAGCTAAAATTCCATTTTTTTCCATTTACCAAGGCCTGGATATAGAGTTTTGTTTATTTTCATTTAATCTTCACAACTAACATTAGGCCCGTATTACAAATGAATTATCTGAAGTCACAAAGCTGAAACTCAAGTTTCCCGATTCCTATTTCTTTTCTCTTTTCACTTTATCATGCATTAGTGGAAGCATGATGACTTTTGAGCTTAGGGAAGAAGAGACATTTATTTACAATATGATGTCATCTTAAGTACCAGGAAAGCCAAAATGAGATTAGGCCTTTCCCAACAAATGCTCTAGGCAGTATACCATTCTGGATGTCGTTAAGCTCTTCCATTGAAAAGAATAATAAAAATGGGAGGCTCCCCAATCTATAATGATGTTCAGCTTGAAGATTTTTTGTTACTAAAATTCCACACATGAGAATGAGTATCTCTCACTTTCATGGCCAGATGTTGACCAGATAATGCCAACTGCAATTGTGCCTTTTCACTCTCTCTGGAGTCTTCTATCCAGTGCAAGTTCCTGTAGCACAACTGGTACTTTAACAAGTCCCCTGTTGGGAACATTTAGCCTGAAGGTTTCCCTCCTCAGTGCAAAATAGGCTTCTACTTAAGCAGCTCTATTTCAGTTGCTGGTTAGTGAGACATTAACAACAAAATAATACTTTGTTAGCGAATATGTCAACGGAACCATTGTGCAGAAAGACACATCATTTATAGGAAGCATGGTGCAGTTCAGGAGTTGAAATGGGACAGAGATAGCTTATAAAAATGGTAATGGATTTTAAATATCTTTTAGAAACACTTGAGCAACAGCAGTTTACTAAGCCTGCATCTTTTATGAGAACAGAAAACTTTGCCAAACATTAAGGGCAAAACACTCACCCAGGAAAATTTGGTAGAAGAGAAATGGAAAACTCATGGCTCTGAGTACGAAAGCTGATGCTATGAATACATTCTAAAGAAAACTATTCTAGTAACAGATCTCTATCATTTTATATGCCTTTGTATATGGAAATGATTCTACATTTCACACTGGCTTCATTCTTCACTTTTAAAAAGGAAAGAGAGAAAGAATAGCAAATTGTTATGTAGGCTGGGACAAATTATTAATACTTCTCAATGAAGAAATTGTTGCCATGTGGCATGTCATTGCATTTTGGTGGCCTTTAATTCATGGCATAAGGGAACATGACTAGAAACAGACAAAATTTCTCCTACTGTAGCTACTCATTATTTCATTCCATGGGAACAATTCCTTCCTTTACAACACTTCACTCTTATGTAGAAATTATCAATACTGGTAAACTAGATTAAAAATTAATCCAGGGACACAAAGGGCTGGATCTGCCTACAAGAGCCTTCTAACATTAAATGAAAGATGGAACATTTTATATTCCCAGCTCTTGAGACTTTATTGTCTTTGTATGTGCAACAAGCAAAAATAGACTAAAGAGATTTTGTGGTCTAAAACACAATGTCTAAAAGTGTTTTATTTTATTTTGTTAATAGACTTTTATTTTTTAGACCAGTTTTAGGCTTATGGCAAAATTGAAGGGAAGGTACAGAGATTTCATATCATAATTTTTCATATATTGTTTAATTCAATTTGTTAATATTTTGTTCAGAATTTTTATATGTATGTTTATAGGAGATAACAGTCTATAGTGGTGTTTTTCCTTGTAAATGTCTTTGTCTGGTTTTGGTGTTAGGGTAATGCTGGCTTCAGAATGAGCTGAAAAGTAATCCCTTGGCTTTTGTCTTCTCAAAGAGATTGTAGAGGACTGGTATAATTTATTCCTTAAATGTTTGGCAAAATTCACCAACAAACCCTGGTGAATTCCATTTTGTCAGGTTATTAATTGATTCAACTTCTTTACAGTTACAGACCTATTCAGATTGTCCATTTCTTCTTGAGCAAATTTTGGCAGATTGTGTCCTTCGAGGAATTGGTTGATTTAATCTAGCATATATGTGGGATCTACAGTAAAATCCCATTTTTCCTAATATTAGTAATTTGTGTCCTCTCTTTTTTTCTTAGTTTGCCTGAATAAAGGCTAATCAATTTTATTCATCTTTTTAAATAACCTGCTTTTGAATTTCATTGATTTTCTCTATTGATTTCTTGTTTTCAGTTTCACTCATTTCTACTCTAATTCTTACTATTTCTTTTCTTCTGCTTACTTTGGACTTAATTTGCTCTTCTTTTTCTAGTATCCTAAAGTGGAAACTTAGATGATTGATTTTAGATCTTTTTTCTTTTCTAATATATGCATTCAATACTATAAATTTTTCCCTCAGCCCTCCTCTTGCTTCATATCACAAATTTTGATAAGCTGTACTTTAATTTTCATTTAGTTCAAAATATCTTTAAATTTCTCTCAAAATTTCTTCTTTGAGCTATGTGTTGCATAGAAATATGGTATTTAATCTCCAAATATTTGGGGATTCCCCAGCTGTCTTTCTGTTATTGATGTCAATGATTCCACTATGGTCTGAGAGTGGAAATTGTTTGATTTCCATTCTTTTAAATTTGTTGAGATGTGTTTGGGCCCAGAATATGATCTCTTTGGTTCCATGTGAGCTTGAGAAGAATGTGCATTCTGCTGTTGTTGGATGAAATAGGCTGTAGATATCCATTATACCTAGTTGACCAGTTGATTAATGGTATTGGTGAGTTCAGTTATGTCCTTACTGCTTTTCTACCTGATGGACCTGCTGATTTCTGACACAAAGGTGTTGGTATCTCCAACTAGAACAGTGGACTCATCATTTCTCCATGCTTTTCTGTCAGCTTTTTTTTCACCTATTTTGATGCTTTGTTGCTAAGCCCATGTGCATTAAGGATTGCCATGTCTTTTTGGAGAACTGACTCTTTTACCATTATGTGATGCCCCTTTTTATCTCTGATAGTTTTCTTGCTCTGAAGTCTGCTGTGTATGAAATTAATACAGCTACTCCCAATTCCTTTTGATTGGTGTCAACGTGGTATGTCTTTCTCCATCCATTTACTTTTAATTTATATATATGTTTATACATAAAGTGAGTTTCTAGTAGACAACATATAATTGGATCTTGTTTTTTGATCCACTCTGATAATTTGTGTTTTTCATTTGATATATCAAGACCATTGGCGTTCAAAATTATTGGATTAATCTCTACATGTTACTATTTTCTATTTGTTGCCCTTGTTCTTTGTTCCTGTTTTGTCTTCCATTCTTTTTATACCTTTGTGGTTTCAACTGAGCAGTTTATCAGATTCAGTTGCCCTGAAGTTTGCAATATACATGTACAACTAATCCAAGTCCATGTTCAAATAACACTATATCACTTCACAGGTAGTGCGAATACCTCCTTATAATAACAAAATAATCCTAATTCTTCCTTCCTTCCTTTTGTGTAATTGTTGTCATTCATTTCATTTATACATGAAAATAAATAAGAATATATATACATACACATAAACATACATAATCAAATACTTTATTGCTATAATTATTTTCAACAAACTTACCTGTTAGATCAATTAAGAACAAGAAAAATAAAACTTTTTATTTTATCTACACTTATTCCTTCTCTGATGTTCTCCTTGTCTTTACATAGATCTGAGTTTCTGACCTATACTATTTTTCTTTTCTCTAAAGAATTTCTTTTAGCATTTTTTGCAAAGCAGTCTTTTGATAACAAATTCCATCAATTTTTGTTTGAGAAAGTCTTTATTTGTGCTTCACTTTAGAAGACTAATTTCTCAGAGTACAGAATTCTAGTTTGGTGATTTTTTCCTCTCAATACATAAAATATTTCATTCTCTCTCTTCTTGCTTATATAGTTTCTGAGGAGATGTCATGTAATTCTTACCTTTGCTCCTCTATAGATAAAGTGTTTTTTTCCTCTGGCTTCTTTCAAGATTTTTTCATTATATTTAAGTTTTTGTAGTTTGAAAATTATATTCCAAAGGGTAGTTTGGGTTTTGTTGTTGTTGTTTTGTTATTTGGCATTTATCCTGCTTAGTGTTCTCTAAGCTTCATGAATCTCTGGTTTTTTGTCTAATATTAATCTGGAAAATTCTCCATCAATAATATTTCTTCTTTCTCTCTTTCTTCTCCTTCGGTATTCCCATTATGTGTATGTTACACTTTTGTAGTTGTGCCACAGTTCTTGGATATTCTGTTCTGTATTTTTCAATCTTTTTCTCTTTGCTTTCTAGTTTTAGAGATTTCTATGCAGATATCCTCAAGCTCAGAGATTTTTTTTCCTCGGCCATGTTCAGTCTACTAACAAGCCCATCAAAGTCATTCTTCATTCAGTTATAATGGTTTTTTATCCTTATTATTTCTTTTATATTTATTCTTAGAATTTCCATCTCTCTGGTCACATTACCCATCTATCCTTGCATGCTGTCCACTTTATCCATTAGCACCCTTAGTGTGTTAATCATGGTTGTTTTAAATTCCTGGTCTGATAATTCCAATATACCTGCCCTATCTAACTCTACTTCTGATCCTGCTCTGTCTCTTCAAACTGTGTTTACTTTCAGCATGTCTTAGAATTTTTCTTAATAGCCAGACTTGATGCACTGGGTAAAAGAAACTGCTGTCAATAGGACTTCAGTAATGTGGTGGTAAGGTATGGGTGTAGGAGAACCTTTCTCTAGTCCTATGATTAGGTTTTAGTCTTTTGGTAAGCCAGTTCCCTGGGTTATGAACTTCACAAGAACTTCTCAGTCCTCACACCCTGCACCCCCTTAGGTGAGAGAAGACAGCCAGAGGGGCTGCAGTTGGATATTTTCCTCCCCCGGGTCATTAAGCTCTGATAAAACACCAGAAATTTAGGCTCTGATTAAATAGTTTCTCTTGACAATAGACCTTGTTAAGAACAGAATATTCTGGTGATTTCTAAATGAGTATTTTCCCCCTTTCTCTGCTGCAAGCACAGGGGGTATTTTTTTCTGATATTCATTGTGAGACCCTGATGGAGCTCCAGAAGATAAACATCACAAAAGTGTGGGGGCCTTCCAGTGACTCCATCCGCCGGTATTTTCATCTCTCAGATTCGTCCACACTGAGCCTCCAGTAATTCATCAATTGCAGTTCAGGTTTTCCCACCCTGGCAGGTTCCCACAAAGGTTTCTACTGGTGGATTCTCAAGTAAATTGTGATTCTCTGTATTTTCCTCTCAGTTTATCCAATTTGGGGAGCAGTGGGTTGCCCTGTTACCTCATTTTTCTTGTGGATCTAAGAACAGTTGTTTATTTTTCAGTTTTCATATTTTTACTTATTGATAAAATGCAGTGCTGACTTCCAAACTCTTACACGCCAGACTGAAAACCAGAAGTCCCAAAAGTGTTTTTAAGAGGAAAAAAAAGTGGCTCATTTTGTTACAAGCAGAGCATGCTAGAAACATTTAGAGCTCCAAATGGCTACTCAAGATCCTTGTGTATTATGGTTTAAAATTTTGAATTAAAATGTAAGTTCAGAATTCATCGTCAGAGGACTGACATCATCTTCATCCCTTACTTCTCTGAGCCAGAGATTCTTCAACTGAGAGCAGCTGTGTGGGCAAATAGTGATTCAGCAGAAGTCAGCTGCGGTGACATCATCAAGATGTTTTTTTTTATACCTGAATCTCTTCTAAGGCAATAGGAGACCCTCTTCTCTAGCAATGACTAGATGAGTCATTTGTTGTGAAAAACGATCTCCCCTCCCAGCCAACAAAGAAGGAAAAAGGGTGAAGGACAGAGGAAGGGAAAACACACCAGTCTGGTCTCTCCTGTGTAGCCCAGCTAGGGCGGAGTGGCCAGTGGGCAGCTGGGCTAGCTGGTCTCTCTTGTCTTACAGGTGGCTCCTAGCAGCCTTATAAAGCTTGAGCTCATTGGCTATTTTGGAGGCAATGCTTTTGAAGGCTATGGAGATGCCAGATACCTGTTTAAACTGAACCCCACTGAGAGACTTCTGCAGCAGTTTGAACACCTCCATCCTCCACTGCATGATGTCCTCTTGGCTAAGCACGTCATGCATGCATAGTTGCATGTATTTCTGGTTCGAATTGCACCAGTAGCTGTTTGCTTCTAGTACTTTTCCAACCTTCCACATCATCTTCTTGGGCTCCAGGAGGAGCTCGAGATCCTTATATTCCATGTAAAATGTAATGAGCATGACTTGCTTCTGGAAATTTTTTCTTTTTTTCTTACCACTGTCTCCACTGCCCACCACATGAGGTTTGCGTGTCTCCACTCAGTCTTTTATTTAAGGTTCATTCAGATTCTTTCTGGCAAACTTGAAACAAAAATTTCTGCATTGAAATTTGAGGCTGAATTTGAAGAAGCTCCCAATGGCCCTCTATCAGCCCTGGAGATTGCCAGAAGGAGAGGCTGGGATCATACAATAGGGCAAATTCTGCTGGTCATGCAAGTATTCCAGCCGCTAAGCATGGAAAGACAGAATTTTCTTTGGACATACTCATGTGGAAGTTGGTTAGTTCTGGGGCTCTACCACTGCTGCTGATGTTGCGAGAAGAAAGCGAAGTCACAGGGATACTTCCAGGGGCTGTTCTGGGCTGTAGCAATTCAGTTATTCTTTGTAGGGCACAGCACAAAGGCCTGGCAGGGCGGCAGGAAAGCTGACTTGGATTCCTAATGCAGACTGGTGGGCCAGCATTCTTTGAGAGAAGCAGAAGCTATGGAGGTCTCAAACCCTGCATAGTTAGGCTGCCTTTGCTATTCTTGATTGAGGCTTGACCAAAGTTGGTCCTCTCCAAAAGCAGGTAATTCCTGCTTTTATTTGTGCTGGTGGAAAGGTTGCTATTCCTGGAGGGGACAGGAGTTATTTTCTTCCCCTCCAGGTTGGGGAGGGGGCTGACAGGTACATCGGCTGTGCTGCTAGCCTTCTGCCCTGACTCCCGGAACTCCTTAGGCCCCTTGTTTTCTGTGTTGTTACTCTGAGTATTCTTAGAGTAGGACTTAGAGGTGAGAATAGCAGGCTGGCTGAAACTCCACTGTTAGGAACTGGTGGAAATACTATGTTCTGTCTTGTAAGATGGGAAAGGAATTCTGGTATTAGGCAGATCAGCTAAAGGCAAGGGGTTAATGGTGATGATGTAGTCCTCCAGTTCAGATATCTTGTAGAGCAGATAAGTGGCCATCACCTCATTGTAGTTCTGGCCCATTAGCAAGTCCTGGATCTATTCCTGTCTGTAATCGATGAATATCAATTCAGTCTGCTTGGTGTGCTGTCAGAAAGTGGCTCCCTGTAAGGTTTTAGCTCATCATCTTTACAACTTACATTCTATGGATCATTCATGATTTGTTCTAAAGTGATGTTCATGCTGGTATTCAGGATGAGAAATTTCTTGAGCAGATTTTCACACTCCATGAACATGTAAAAGGGAATATGGTATTTTTTGTTCCACCTCCCACAGCTTCTTGAAATTCTGTCGATCAAGGCGGGGATCTGCTGACCAGTGGTGTATAGAGTGACTCCCAGGGATTGCATCCTGCTTTGGTCCTCAAAGAGTTCCGGGACAGCATAAGGAAGACTGATCAAAAGTTGTTCAGCTTGTTGCCAGAAGGTTCCCTGCTGAAGTCTAAGTCTGAAATCTTGATGTTCATGTCGGCATCCAAAAGTAGACTTTCTGCCTTTAAGTCTCTATGAACAGTAACTTCTGGTGGCAGGACCCCACAGTAGACACTATCTGGTGGAGTCTACTTCAGGCTTCCTTTTCTTTCTTACTGATATGAGCCACTAGATACTCAAAGACTTCTCTTCCACTAGCATAGTTCTTGGCAAAGTAGAGTGTTTTCTCAGTCATTCTCACTTCAAATAATTTCACTATGCTAGGATGATTCAAAACCTTCATGATTCTCACCTCGCAAGATAGTTTCTAGAGACTGGAGTTCTGTTGAGTCTTGTCAGTGATCTTCACAACTACCTTTTTCCCAGTCAGGATGTGCTGGGCTGTCTTCACCTTGGTGAAGTGACTCTTGACTGTGGTCTTGAGAAACTGGTAGCTGTCAATATGGGTCTCTTCCTTAGCAGAGGTGTCTGCAGCACGCTTTCTCCTGGGATTGGAGTCAAGGTGTCCCAAGGTCAGTTTAAGATTGAGAATAGATGGTGAAAAACTTGGTTCCAATTATCTCAAAAGAAAACCGCTTCCAAAGTGCATCTGATGAACTGATATTTATAATGGAATCAAAACACAATGCCAGACAAATGTTTTTAAAAATTAAAAATGAAAAAATGAAAAAGAAAAAATAATAAAATGAAAAAAATTTTAAAGAGTAAAGAAAAAATGAAAAAAAGAAATAATAATAACAAACAAAATAAACAAAAACCTCACAATGCCAAGGAGGAAACAAACTAACTTTTCTCCTAAGGGTCAAAGTCCCTCGGGTCACTGAAAACCAGCTTTTTGGCCCAGCTAAGGATTTAAATGGGGACTTAGAATTTTGTAAAAATGTCACAACAATGATCATAGATCTATGAAGGCTAGGGATAATCCACAATGGTTTTCTCACATTTTGGTCTCAAGAACACTGTACTCTTTAAAAAAAATTATTGAGTACCCCAAAGAGCTTTTTTTCATATGTGAGTGACAGGTATTAGTTTTACTTTATTGAAAATTAAGACCTGTAGAATGTTTCAGTGACATTTTCATTTTTAGTTTGAAAAGTTACAATTTTTGGCTTTTAAAGAACTCATAACATCTTTACTTAAAATATTCAATTCCTTTGTTTTAAACTGAGTGATTGATACCAAAATGATGCCAAGGTTTAACTGACATTATGAAACTCTACAAAAATGTTCTGTTCCATAATATGCAGTATATGACATCTATAAAGCTGAGGGGAAGATAGTTTTCATCATATTTTCATTTCTTATTTACAGTTTTGCTCAGTTTCTTTGGCTTAGACTCCTCATTTCTATCAGCCACTATCTGTCTTTCATTATCTTTAAATGTAGAAGTTACAGCTGTGGGTTGGGAAAGCAAGTATTCTACTTTTCCATTTTTAAATCAACAATCTACCCAGCTACGTGTCCCTTTTATTCAGCATGGGTAGCAAGGTTTGAGTGCTGAGTATCGTACTGCTACCTCAGGGGGCGGAAACTATTAATACAATAAGATGCCCCTACATGATTTTTTAAAAAATCCTTTTATTAGTGCTAGCATAATCTAAACACAGGAAAGTACACAAACCTCAGTGAATACAAATTGTTCACAAATTGAACTCCTCTATTTAACTAGCAACCAGATCAAGAAACATTATCAGCTCACTTACATTAATTCTCCCATTCTCTTTTCTAATAATTTCTTCTACACCGGTAACTAGTATTCTGTTTTTTCTTAGCATAGAATAGTTTTGCTTGATTTTGCACTTTACATAAATAAAACTATGTGCAGTAAATTCTTTGTGTCTGTTTCTTTTGCTCAGTGATTGGTAAGATTTATCTACATTATTTGTTACTCTAAATGCTGAACAGTAGCCAATTGTATGACTATAACACACTTTGTTTATCCATCTTATTGCTACTGGGCATTTGGGTAGTTCTGAGTTTTCAGATGTTAAAAATAGTGCTCTTTTGATGAACATATACGAGATTCTCTTTTGGATATATACCTAGAAGCAGAATTGCTAGTTTATAAGGTATGCATGTTTTTAATTTTAGTAGATATTAAAGTTTGTAGCAGTGTACACACCCAATACCAGTGTATGATGGAAACACCAGTGTTTCCTCTCTAGTACCTATTATTGCCTGTCTTTTAAATTTTAATCTTTCAATGGGAATGGAATAGGGTAGAATTGTGGTTTTAATTTGTATTTCTTTGATACTTAATGAACTAGAGCACCTTTTCATATTTATATTGGCCACTTCCTTTCTGTGAAGTACCTTTTTAAGTCTTTTGCCCATATTCTATTGTGTACCTGCCTTGTCTTACTGACTTGGAGGCATTGTATTTGTCATATATTTTGGTATGAATTTATTGTTAAATATAGTCCTGCATGCATTTCTCCTATTCCTCACCCATCCTTGTTAACTCTGACATCACCTCCTACTATTTTACCCATTGTTAATTCCTTTCCAGCCATTGGACTTCTTGTTTCTTGAGCATGACAGACACACTCCCATCTCAGGGCTCTGCTTTAGCTCCCAGTACTGCCAGGAATGTTCTTCCCTAGAGATCCACATACCTCTCTCCTGCACTTCTTTCAAATCTTTGATCCAATGTCAACTTCTTGGTGAGACCATCTCTGATCTCCCCGTTTAGACTTGCAACATCTCGAACACACCCTATTGCCACCCCCATTTATTGCTTTCTATTTTTCAAAAAGCTTTATATTATGGAAATTTTCAAACATACACAAAATTAAAAAGAATAGTATAAAGACTTTATCATCTATCATCTAAACAATAATTATCAATATTGTTTCAATTGTATTTTATTTTATCATATATACTTTAGTCTGCACCTTTAAAGAAGAAATTTATTTTTAAACACATATACCATGTCACCATCAAATTCAATAAATTAATAGTATCACATAATACCAGTTTATATTTAGATTTCCTGTTGTCCCAAAGATACCTTGTTACAGTTAATATGTTTGAATATAGGTCCAAACAAGGTTTAAAAAAAAGTAACAGATAATTAACTTTTTAACATTTATTCTAAACTTCAAGCTCTATTCATCTTTTAATTTTGTTTTAAAGACCTTAGGAATTACATACGTTTCAGAGGAATTCTAAATGTATATTCTGTAAAACTCAAAGCTGAATTAAAATTAGTTCCAAATATGATCTTTCTTCAATATCATGATTATTCAGACTTTTTATTGGAATACAAAGCTACAAAAGATGTGCCAAGATTCTAATATCTTGAAAATCCAAGTAAAAAATACTTGTAATCCCGAGTGAGCAGCTTCAAAGTTCTTACAAATGTACTACATTGTCTAAAATATATCAATGAAAAATAATCAAATATGCTCTAATCCTGACATTAAAAAAGAATTATCTATTGAAGCTTACAACTGGGAAAAATGACTACTGCAAAAAGTCAATGTACATACCAACCTATTAAAAGAAATTTATTAAATTCTGATTGTTCAAATGCAAGGTCTAAATTATGTGCTACACCTATTCAAAGGCTATTAAAACTAAAATATTACCTTACACTCCAGTGCCCACAGAGATTTGAACAGGATTTTTAAAGGGTATTTTCACATGAGCACAGAGTGAAGCAGCAGTTGACATGAAAATATATTGCCTTGGGTTTTAACAGATAAAAGTTCTCATATTCTCTACTGCTAACTAAATTCTTGACATTAGGGAAATCAATGATTCTATGCCTCTGCATCCTTCTCTA
Organism: Avahi laniger; assembly: GCA_963575035.1. Lineage (NCBI taxonomy): Eukaryota > Metazoa > Chordata > Mammalia > Primates > Indriidae > Avahi > Avahi laniger. The sequence continues at coordinate 18,532 of CAUYSK010008061.1, forward strand.
AAATTAGATTAAAATACTTGTCCTATTTAGTTCTCAAAGTTGTGAACTTTCTTTGTAAAATGAGATTTCTCTAAAGATACTAATTAACACTTTCCTCCCAAGCATACCGTCTTTTGACCGGGCTGTTTTCAACAAATGCAATTGTTTTATAACTTACTCCTTTCCTTTTCTTCCCTTTCTTTCTTTGCAAAACCCACAGATATACGCATATAATTTTGAACTTAAAGCAATTGTTTTCTGAAGTTCATACATGATGCGTTTTCAGTACGTGACGTGTTTGGTGGTTATAAACATTGAGGGAGCTGTGGCCTTCTGCAATGGACTAAGGTCATTCTTTCCAGTCACAACCACATCCAAGAGGATTTCACCACTCTCTCCACACACTGATTGAAATACAGTGTTGTGGCTCTTGCAGCAACATTAGAGACACCCTTTGTCCTCATTTCAAAGTTCAGCCAACTCCTGTGCTCTTTACTGAAGTTCACAAACAGTATGGGACTTAACTTTTGAAAGTACTCCCATATAAATGTTCCTCTCCCCACCTGCTTTCATAACCAATATATTCATTTTCTCTCTCTCTCTCTCCCCCACCTTATCTATCTTCTCTATTCTTCTAAACAGTTGTATAAAAACAGATGGCCCTTCTACAGTTCTCTGAGAAGTGGTCCTGAAGGACATTGTGGGAGGAGACGTTTGTATCTCAATACTTTAGTATCATTTTACAATTTAATCTGAATTTGAAGTCCTTCAAACCTTTCTCTCAAATTTTATTTTATTATGCACTATCATGTGGGATAATGAATTTTGTAAGTTTATAACCTGCTGTGAAACGTGGTACTGTATTTGCTTTTATTCAGCTTAAAACCACCACCTCTTCTTCACAGGAGGAGATGAGCTTTGCTGGAATTAGGCACGGAGACTGTCGGAATATAACCAGTCTTAGAGAATAAGGAATATTCAGGGAAACTGAATCAGAAGCTGGGCTGACATAGAATGCAAGTTCCAAGGAGGGAGGGCATCTGAGGATTCAGATGCCAACACTGGCTAATTTGGTGGTGGGGGTTAGAGGGCTGGCACTTGCTTTCACAGCAAATCCAGGGTTCATTGAAGAAGAAAATTTGAGTTTTCTTTCATAACTTTGAAAAAGTCAGACAATGGATCAATTGAGTCTCTCTTTTATTTCTTATTCCTGATGGCCCATTTTACAGACATTATCGTCAAAGAGTCTTAATGCGTTTGGTATCAAATTTCGCATTTTGATATATACAGGGAAAGTTTTCATCATCCGTGTAGAATCTCTTTTATTCTTCTTGAATTCATAATTCTTTTTTTTTCTTTCTTTCTTTTTTGAGACAGAGTCTCGCTTTTGTTGCCCAGGCTAGAGTGAGTGCCATGGCATCAGCTTAGCTCACAGCAACCTCAAACTCCTGGGCTCAAGCGATCCTCCGGCCTCAGCCTCCTGAGTAGCTGGGACTACAGGTGCAAGCCGCCACATCTGGCTAATTTTTTTCTATTTTTAGTAGAGATGGGGTCTCGCTCTTGCTCAGGCTGGTCTCAAACTCCTGAGCTCAATCGATCCTCCCGCCTCGGCCTCCCAGAGTGGTAGGATTATAGGCATGAGCCACCGTGCCCAGCCAGAATTGTTTCCTTAATTTAGGATTGCAATGGTCTTATGCTTTTTGGCTATTTTCTTTTTCTTGCTAGTATAATCAGTTTAAATTAGGCATATAAACAATATTTTCATTCATTGTTTTTCACTATTGCTTTCCTATGTATACGTTCTTGAGATCAGTTGTGTTTGCTAAATATTCAATAATATTTTCAAATTGTCTATAAACTGGATGTTGGTTGTTTCATTTTTTTCTATTATCTACGTTTTAATCCTTTTAAAATCAAATAACTATATAATGAATTTGTTTAGCTTTTTTAACCTTAAATAAAAGATATCATTAAATTTTTTAAAAATATAGGTATACATGAGGAAAAAATACATTCTTTATGAAAATCATGTAGAACATAGGATTTATTTGTTCTAACAAAAAAGAAATATGGACAAGTGTCATTAATTAGTGTTTCTCAAGCACGGGATTCATTCTGAAGAACACTACTCCAACAAGATCTTTAAGAAAATAGTATTCACTACCCAAGTAAGTTTCAGAAATATACGTCTATCTCCATTTAGAGAATAAGGAATATTCAGGGAAGCTGAATCAGAAGCTGGGCTGACATAGAATGCAAGTTCCAAGGAGGGAGGGCATCTGAGGATTCAGATGCCAACACTGGCTAATTTGGTGGTGAGGGGGCGGTTAGAGGGCTGGCACTTGCTTTCACAGCAAATCCAGGGTTCATTGAAGAAGAAAATTTGAATTTTCTTTCATAACTTTGAAAAAGTCAGACAATGGATCAATTGAGTCTCTCTTTTATTTCTTATTCCTGATGGTCTATTTTACAGACATTATCGTCAAAGAGTCTTAATGCGTTTGGTATCAAATTTCGCATTTTGATATATACAGGGAAAGTTTTCATCATCCGTGTAGAATCTCTTTTATTCTTCTTGGATTCATAATTTTTTTTTCTTTCTTTCTTTTTTGAGACAGAGTCTCGCTTTTGTTGCCCAGGCTAGAGTGAGTGCCCTGGCATCAGCCTAGCTCACAGCAACCTCAAACTCCTGGGCTCACGCAATCCTCCGGCCTCAGCCTCCTGAGTAGCTGGGACTACAGGTGCAAGCCGCCACATCTGGCTAAAAGTGGCTTAAAACTTTTAAAAGAATTATCTGCCATTCAGTAAACAAGAAGTCTAGAGGTAGGAAGGCCAAGAGATGGTTTTGTAGCTCAATAATATGTTTATGGTTCTCTTTTTCTTTTATTCCAACCCTAGTGTGTTAGAAACACTTTCCCTCCTGGATGTAATATGGCAGCTCCACACACTGTGTCCTCACACAATGGAATCATAGCAGGAAGAGAGGGAAGGAACAAGAATTCTCTAGTGCCACTCTCTTCTCACAGCAGAAAATCTTGACCAGAACCTCCCAGCAGATGTTCAGAGTTGGCAAAATGGACTAGAATTGCCATGATTCACTTAAACCAAAAATACCTCTCCTTTTAGCTTGAATTATTGCTCCCTGAACAAACTAAGAGTTATATTAGAAAAGAAAAAGATGAAATATCTTTTGGGGTGGGAATCAAGAGTGTCTGCCATATTCCTACTTCAAAATTGTACATGTTCCCAGATACTTATCTATGGATATAAAGTCACAACATCAAGAAACCAAAGTTTGTGGCTTTACCTTCTATTACAAATGTTTCTGGTAATGCTCACAGGAGTCACAATGAGCCTGTCAGTTACAGACAATATCCGCATCCACATATTCTTTCACTTTCACTCATGTTCCCTTTAGGCACAAAATGTCTGGTGTCCACAGATCTGTCTGATCAGTTCTGGTCATTCCCATTTCTGGTTTTGCAATCATGAGTGCACCTGCTGTCTGTGCCAAAGTTGAAGTCTCATAGTACATCTAACAAACTCAGTCATCAATATGCTAAAGGGCTCTGCAGAAGTCGGGGAGAATGCCCCCACTTCATTCTGAGTCCTTTTGGGCTCCTGAGAAACAGGAGAGTCAGTCAGGAAAACAATAAAACAGAAGCAACAGAGATTATGAAACTACCATTGTGATCATTTTCAACTATATAAAAAAAAGTATGCACATAAAGCAGATCAAAATGAAAATATAAAAAATGGAATTTCTAGAGATGAAAAATACAATGTCCAAAATAAAAGGTTCACTGGATAGAAATAGCAGCAGGTTAGACTTTTCAGGGAAAAGAAGACCATGACTTGAAAACAGCAATAGGATCTATCCAAAATGAAGCATAGAGAGAGAAAAATGCTGAGCATCACGATCAGTGGAAAAACATTACGTGGTCTAACATATATGAAATTAGAATCTTAGAACAAAGGGGACAGAGGAAATTGAAGAAGTAATGGTGAAAAATCTTACTAATTTGATGAAGACTATAAAATTACAGATCCAGCTATCTCTACAAATCCTAAACAAGATAAAATTAAAAGGCACATACCCACACAAGATACAAACAGCAGAATAAAATACCTTAAAATCATTGATAATGTCAAGCTCTTACAGGCAGTCAGAGAAAAGAGATACATTACAAACAAAAGATCAAAGATAGAAGTAACTACAGATTTCTTGTCATACATACGTAAGCCAAAATGTTCCCACCAGCAGACCTGTACTATAGTAAATTTTAAAGTTCTAACGAAAAGAAAATGATAGCAGATGGAAAATTGAATCTATGCAAAGGAATGAATAGATCTAGAAATGGTAAATAGATGGGTAAATACTCTTTTCTCATTTTTAAGTTATTTAAAATAATATTGCCCATTTAAAGCAAAAATAACAATGTATTGTTGGGCTTATAAAACATGTAGAAGTAAAATGTATGGCAATAACACATATAATGAGAGGGAAAATTAAGTATACTCATTATATGTTAAATGTCATAATGTTATTTTAAGGAAGACTATGATAAATTAAAGATGCATGTGCAAATCCTAGAGGTACTACTACAATAATAAAATACATAAGTATAGCTAATAATTCAATAATGGTGACAAAATATAATACTTAAATATACTCTATCCATCAGAAGGAAAGAGTAAAGGGGAAAAGGAATAAAGAATAGATGAAACAAACTGAAAACAAATAGAAAGATGGCAGCTATGCACTAGACCACATTAAAAATTATTTTAATTTTAAATAATGCAAACTAGGGGTTGGTAAATGTTGGTCTATGAGCCAAATTCATCCTGCTACCTGTTTTTGTAAACAAATTTTCATTGGAACACAGCCATCCTCATTTGTTTATGCATTGGCTGTGATTGCTTATACACTATAATGTTAAAGCTGAGTAGATGCAAGGAGAGACCATGTGGCCTGCAAATTCTAAACTATTCACTATCTGCAAAGCTTAAACTATTTACTATTTATTATAAAGATGTGGATAAGACAAAAATCAAAAGTTGAAAAAAGTGTTACCATGAAAACTCTTTTCAGAAGAAGACTGGGCTGTCTATATTAATGTCAAAGTATACTTCAAAAAAAGGACTATTATCAGGGATAAAGAAAGGCATTTTAAATGAAAAATGGGTCATCAAAAAGACATAAAATTCTTAAATGTGTATGTATCCTTTAAGAGACCTAAAAAATACATGAAGCAAAAACTGACAGAACTAAAAGGAAAGACAAACCCATAATTACAGGAGATTTCTATTCTCCTCTTTCAGCAATTGAGAGGATAAGTAGACAAAAATCATTAAGAGCAGAGAAAATGTGAACAATACTATTAAACAATATGGCTTAATTTATAGAACATTCAATCTGATGACAGCAAAATACACATCCCTTTCACGTGTAAATTATATGTTTCCAGAACAGATCAGATGCTGCTTCATAAATAAGTCTCATGAAATTTAAAAGAATTGATAGTTTGTCTTCTGACAATGAAGTTAAATTAGACAACAGTAACAGAAAGATATCTGAAACATATCCCAATATGCGAAAATTAAATAATACAGCTTTAAATAACGCATCTGCTATAGTTTGAAAATGCCCCCAAATTTCTTGTGTTGGAAATATAATCCCCAATGTGGCAGCATTAAAAGGTGAGGTCTTTAAAAGATAATTGAATTATGAGGCTCAGACTCATTAATCCATTATGGACAAATGGATTATTATGGGAGTGGACCTGGTGGCTTCATAAGAAGAGAAAGAGAGACCTGAAAACCATATTAGCATACTCTGCTCCCTTGACATGTGAATCCATGCGTCATTCAGGACTCTACAGAGATGCCACCAGCAAGAAGGCTGTCACCAGATGTGCCTCCTCGACCTGGGACTTCCAGACTCCATAATTGTAAGAAATAAATACCTTTTCTTTATCTATTACCCAGTTTCAGGTACTCTGTTATAAGCAACAGAAAACTGACTAAGGCACCATCTGTCAAAGAAGGAATCACAAGAAAAATTAAAAAATATTTTGAACTTAATGAAAATTTTAAAAGCAGTATATAAAAATTTTAGGATGAAACAAAAGCAATGCTTAGAGGGAAACTGATCACTATAAATGCTTATATTAGAAAATAAGAAAAATCTATAGAAAGTCAATTAAATAGAATCTACCTTAGGAAGCTAGAGAAGGAAGAGCAAATTAAATCCAATTAAGTCAGAGAATGAAACAATAAAGATATGAGCAGAAAGCAATGACATAGAAAATGGGGAAAATATAGAAAATTTATGTAACTACTATCTTTCTTTGAAATTCTACAAAAAACCTTATTTGAACTAATAAGTACATTTAGCAACGTCCCAGGATAAAAGGTCAATGTACAAAAAAACCAACAGTATTTCTATAAACTATAATTAGTAAGGAACAATTGGAAATTATTGTTTAAAACATTGTATTTACAATAGCATCCACAAACACGAATTAGTTACAGATAAAGTTTGTAATTAATAAATAATGTATACAAACATGTACAATGAAAACTATAAAATGATTCTGGGAGAAATAAAATGGAGAGATTAATAAATGGAGAGATATAATGTGCCCAGGGATGGGAAGACTAAATATTTTTTAAATGTCAGTTTTCCCCAAAATAACCAATAGATTCATTGCAATCCTAATTAAAATCTCAGCAGACTTTTTTTTTTGGGTAGAAGTTGGCAAGTTTATTTTAAAATTTTATGGAAATGCAAAGGACTTAAAATACCAAAAATGACTTTGGGAAAGGAAAATAAAGTTGGAAGACTCAGATTACCTAATTTCGAGTCTCACTATAAAGCTACAGTAATCAAGGAAGTGTGACATTAGCATAGAGATACAGAAACATACTCTCCACTTATGATCAATTGATCATAAATATAAATACATAAACATTCATCAAAAATAAATTCACCATTTATGATCAATTGATTTTTGACAGAAGTAATAAAGTGACTCAATGGGGGAAATGACTCTTTTCAACAAATAGTGCTGGATAACTCTTTTGGGGAAAAATGTATCTTGAACCTTATCTCACACTTTACACAAAACCTAACTCAAAATAGACCACAGACATGAATATAAAAGCTAATAAAAATATGAAAACTTCTAGACTTGTGCTGTCCAATACAGTAACCACTAGACACAGGTAACTATTTAAATATAAACAAATTTAAATTAAATGAAAAATTCAGTTCCACAGCTGCACTAGGCATGTTTTAAGCACTCAGTAACCATGTGTGGCTGGTGGCTACTGATTTGAACAGCACAGATAAAGAAGGCCATCATTGCAGAAAATTTTTATTGGATAGTGCCATTCCAGCAGAAAACAAAAGAAACAATCTTCACAGTCTTAGGATAGGTAAAGATTTCCTAAATAGAACACAAAAAATACAAATTATAAAGGGAAAATTTTGATAAAATTGTACTTCACAGCATAGAAAATCTATTCTTTGAAAGACTAAATTAAAAAAATAAAAATGCAAGCCACAAATTTGAAAAAAAAATATTTGAAAAGGATTGTATCCAGAAAATATAGTTGCTAACAAAGTTAAGAATACACTTAGAATATTATCCAGTAACTCCACCTGTGATACTCAAGAGAAATGAAAACATACCCCACACAAATACTTATAAATGAGGGTTCATAGCAGTGTTATTCACAATAGCTCCACATTGGAAATCACCCAACTACCCGTGAACAGGTGAATGAATAATCAAATGGGAATATAGTCATACCGAGGAATATTACTCAGCAACAATAAAGGAATAAATTATTATATTATCAATAATAGTTATTATTGATAGATTTAACATCCTGGATGAATCTCAAAAACATTAAACTGAATGAAGTCAGAAACAAAAGATTACATAAAGTACGATTTCATTTCTATGAAATTCTAGAAAAGAAAATTCTAATCTATAGTGACAGAAAGCAGATGGGAAAGGCACAAGGAAACTTTCTGGGGGTGATGGAAATGTTCTACAGTTCTGTATCTTAATTGTGGTGGTGGTTTCATGGTGCATACATTTGTCAAAACTCATTAAAACATAAACTTAAAAATGGGTGCATTTTATTGTAAGTCAATTATACCTCAATGAATTTGATTTCTTAAAATTTAGCCAATTATATTTATTGAACATACATAGTAAATAAAATCAAGTTTTAATTTATATTTTGGGATTTATGTGAGCAAGAAGAAGGAAAGGAGAGAAAAGAAATAGAAGACAGAAAACATACAATATACACCAATTTCATGTTATTCAAAAATTGTAAAATGGGGCAGGGGAAATAGTTATTTATTTGGATTTATCTATTTTTATTTGAAATGACTTTTGTGTAATCAAAAGCACAAAACCATTGCAATTATTTTTGTCCTCAGAATTTTCTTTCCCCTGAGTAACATTATGTACAAATTTCATTTCATAGGCATTTAGACAGATTTTCATATAAATACATATTTGGGAAAGAATGTTTCCTTACCAATTTCCAGTGCAGAAATTAGATAATGCTAGGCATAAAAAGTTATGCGGTTGAATATTTTTATTTAATTTCCATGCCAAAAGACCAGAATCTCTAATATCCAACAAACTCTTCTAATTTCATCAGCAGCTTGTCTTGTGGAATGTAGAATTTGGCACCAGAAATCCACATTATTCCACTGACAATTAGATAACATGGTCATGTCCTTAGAGTGCCAATATTAAATTAGTGGAACATCAGAGAAAATGAAACTATAAATTATGATTTTTCCTTAGCAACATATGTATTTTTTTACTATTACCTGTTCCCCTGCTTTTCCCCCAAACTTACTAATACTCTTTTTGAAATTAGTGTTTAATGTTTTCAAGGTATTAAATTAGCCTGAATGTTTAAAATTCTTAAAGCCTATTTTCCTACTTCCTATAAAACAATATAGGATTTAGGAATGTTAACAAAGATATCACAGTGATTTTTGTTTTTCACAAATTTAAAAATGAAAATAGTTCTTTCCTTGGAACACTAGAAAAAATAGAAATGGAAAAAAATTTGAGTACCTTTTTATATAGATGTTGTTTCATTCAACTAATAAAAATCAGTATTGCCAGAATCACAAAAGAAAGCAAATACTTTCTTTTTTATCCAAGTTATTTAATGAACTAATTAGTGAATACATGAGAAACAGGAGTAATCATTTACCAAGTGTACCCAAAAAAAATCCTAAAAATTCACACTTAGCTGCCATTCTCAGGAACAGTGAGACTTTATTTTGCACAATCTTAGTCAAATCAGATGGATTTATTTATTCAAGAAAAAACGTTATCACAAATTTCAGGAAGCAGAGGAACAGAGTAACAAACTGTGGCCCTGCCAACAATAGCAACCACAGAAGCCACAATCTAGATTTCGGGCAGCCTATTCGGTCACTGTACAAAGAGAGCAGTTCCCTAGCTGATCTGGGATAATAGTGGTGCTACCAACGGTGATGACAGCACCAAAGCAGCAAGGATGAAAATATCAAATTCTGACTCACACATTCACAGTTAGAGATGAGATCTGATAATTATCTGTACAAGTGAAACTTGTCCCAATATTTAAGCAATTAGCCACAAATGACAATATGTGGCTAACCTAAGACCACTAGCTTCACTGGTAATCTTAACAACAGCTTTATTATGTGTTGGACACTTGTCATGTATTCTTAAATTATCACATTTAAAAACAATCCTCTGAGATATTATTGCCATTCCACTTTCAAAGATGAGAATATTGGAGCTTATCACAACTAAGTTCAAAGCCACACAGTTAGGAAATGGTAGCAGTTCTGTCCAACAACCTGGGATGTTAAAGAATTTCTGGTTCCCATATCTTGTTCTTCACATTACTAGGAGAGCCTAATAGAACAAGCCAGTCATGAGAAAGTTGTAATAATGATAGCTAACATTTATTAGCTACTTACTACGTTCCAGATACTGTTCTAAGAATTTTACTCTATTAAATCACCAACATCCTAGGATTATAGGCACCATGATAATTCTCCTTTACGTGAGCTTTATACTAACAAATATCATTCAAAAAGAATTTCAAATGGACCTTGAAAGAGATACACTTCAAAACATGTTTTCAAACACTGTATGGAGCTTACCCTTAACAAGCTCACAGTCTCATAGGGGAGAGTGACAAAGAACAATTGCAACACAGGATTAAAAACAAAAATATTACCATGGGCGATTGCATAGGATGTTATGGAACACTTGGGAGAGGTCCCCAACTTGACCTGGGATAGTCACTCTGAATGAAACCTGCAAACGACATTCTGCAGGACAGAAAAAATTTAGTGCAATGTCTCCCTTTTGACTCATAACTGAACTATAATAGATAAAGATCAGGCAGTGAAAAATTCTGCCGGATGAACACAACCATGGAGTGGTTAATTGGCCTCCAGTAGTCAACTAAACATTGATTGTGTTGCCACGTGGACTATCGAGAGAGCACATTTTAGTTATAGTAAGTCTGAAAACAAGCTTTGGAGGCTAGCAGATCTGGGTTTGAATTCTGGATTCATCACTGTCCAGTAGTATGAAATTCAGTGTTTTCATTTATAAAATGAAAACATTACCTATTCTTAGGGAGCTGTGAAGACTAAAGAATGTTTTTGCAATCACTGAGTCAGTAGTAGCTGTTGTTAAGGTCTCTGTAGTGGCTTCCTAAGGTAACTGTCCTCCTTGAGAGATCTCAACAAGGATCCATGTTTCTTTTCTTCTAGGCTCCCAGGACTCTTAAAACCTGCACGGGGTCATTAACATTTCCTGGGAACAGACAGCAGGGTTCATCTCTTTTACTCTCAAGGTATCATTGGAGTCAGTGACCATTTCCTGAATAAGCTTATGCATCTAAAATTTTAACTAATTTGCCTTAAAATGAAGAACAAAATCATGGGATGATGTGACATAAAGCTATCAGAGCCAACTGTCTTTTCCCCCCTTTTTCCTATGTGGGTGCTGCTTATTCCCCATTCCACAAGCTTGTCAGTAAACGAAAGCCAGAATAGCTGCTGCCACCCTTAAATTAGAGAAGCTGAAAAGGACAGGTAGGTTGTCCTAAATGGAATTAATATATTATTATCAAAAGGATCCCTGTGCAAGTAGATTAGCAATAATTTTAGATGTTTTTCTAAAGTCTTAAAAGAATAAATTCAGAAGATTTTTGGTTCTCAACATTCTTTCTTTTTATCCATAACAAATACCATCTTTTAACCAAAGACTTTTTCTTCCATATTACTTGTTTGCACAAAGAAAATGTTAACTAGCCTTAACGCTTTGCATCTAAAAATGGAATCTTAACTCAAAAAGTCTGTGATAAAAGCAATTCTCCATCCTTAGTCCTTACTCTCTTCTATTCCCCCAATTTTTGTCTTTTTTTTTTTAGCTAGACCCATTGTATAATTATAGAAGTAAAATATAGGGAATATGAACTATATTTCAGTCCTTCATTATGTGATCATAATGAAGTTTATCCTTGTAAATCCGCTGCTATCGCAAAAATCGATTCTCCATGGCAAAATCATCCAAGCCCCAATCGCTACTATTCTGTGTTCTCACTCATTTCTTTCTGAATAATATCAGCAGTATATTTCCTAAGGAGTGTTAAGCCTCTCCAAGTTAACTCTGAGGATGTATTCTTTCTAGTGAGCTGCTTCCCACCAAACAAGCTTCCCCCTTTCTCTTTTACCAGCCTCAGTTGTGGAGGGAACAATTATTTTCTTTTCAAAGCACTGAGCATTCAATCCTCAAAGCTCAATTGTCCAATGAGTTCTTTCAAATACAAAAGTTTAATGAGTCTTAAGAAAATAAACTTTTTGACAGCATTTCTGAAATTACATCTAATACCTCTGATTTCCTTAGTTTCTATCACTCCTTGACTTGGAATTTAGGATGAGTTATTAAATATATTTCTTAATCTCTGGATCTGGAAGTATTTCTGTTCTACTATATTGCCAGAGAAGGAAGTTTCCACTAAGAGTCTTACAGCATAACCACGAATGACTGACATGTGAGTTAGACACTGTAGCACAAGCTTCTCCCCTTTTTAATAATTCTTAAGGTGAGTTCACAGTTTTAAGATTTTTTTTGTCTCTAAATTCACAGAAGTAGGGGGAAATCACTTAAAATAAACAGAATATAAAGGCTTTTATCACTTAATTTTTAGTTTTCATAAGGGAGGACAATACGATGGAAGATGACCCACTCTTCGGACATAGACGGACTTAGGTTTGAATCCTTGCCATTCCCCTAATTATGTAACCACAAAAAGTCTGCATCTTAGTTTCTTTAATGTAGAAGATGCAGGAGATTTACATGCTTTGTACAGCTAATTCCAAGGTTAATAAAAGTATTACTGAAGTTACAAATTCAAGTTTGTTGCTCAAAAATCCCTGGAAGACGTCTAGATGGGAAAATCAGTTTCAAATAGATTTTCCTCTGAATGCAACCTCCCCACACAGATCCTCATTTTCTCCTCTACTCCCCAACCCCTTTAATCTCACCACTTTATCCTTAAAGCAAGGAAAAATCATATCTAAATTAAATTTTGCATTTCTCCAAGCAACCACTAACAATTTGCTGGGATCTGGCTCCTAAAAACTTGTATTTACCATTTCTGGTTTAAGGGCTTTGGTGTTTCCTCCTAGAATTTAGGGCCTTTCCAGATGATCTGAGGAGGTGGGAGTGTATCCTTTTATCTTAAGCAGCTAATTTGCTTAACCAAACATTTCCAGCCAGAATGACACCCATTACATAGACTTTCAGTTCCCCATCAAATATGAACCACTTTACCGTAGTGTTCACGTCATAAAAAGAAAGCCCATAGGTCACATTCTTACATCTGTGCCGATAAATGCCACTGCACTGCTCCTAAAGGACCCCAGCCACAAGTAAAATATTATTCCCTTGAATCCTTAAGCATCAGAGAGAGAGAAAAATGGACACATTTCACTGTTTTAATCAGTACAAATAAAACTTGAGAGTGGTGACTTCTGGTCACTCTCAAAAGTAGAGTCAGAAAACATAATGGCATGTTTCACCCTAGCTGTAGCCTGAAATGAACACTTTCCCATTCCAGACCATAGTACTCACTCTGACCCCACCAATGTTTTCAATGGAGACCCCCCAAAGATGCAGCCCTGAGCCCCACAAACCAGCTTATCTTATGTCCAACAACTAAACCATTTTGTTCCTACATTAACCTCACACTATTTAACAGTAAGCCTTCACCTTCCCGGAGTCACTGAGGATGCTGTGGGTACATAAGTTTTCTATGATTTTAGTACAACTAAGCAGTTGACAGCTTTCTTTTTCTATCCCCTCTGCTTGTCTTATCCTCTATTATTTTCATCATTATCCTTGGCACCATTGTAATGACATCTAATTATCTTCTCCACTTCCAATCTTGCATAGTTTCAACAGCAATAGTCCCCACTTTACATACAGTTTTGATTTTCAAGGTTTCAGTTACCTGCCACCAACCTTGGTGGGAAAATTTTACATACAGTAAGATATTTTGAAAGAGAGACAGAGACAGAGGGAGAAAGAGGGAAAGGGGGAGGGAGAGACACTATAGTAATATACTTTTATTACAGTATATTGTTATAATTGATCTATTTTATTGTTAATCTCTTACTGTGCCTAATTTACACATTAAACTTTATCACAGGTATTTACTTATAGGAAAAAACATTGTGTATATATAGGGTTCAGTACTATCTGAGGTTTCAGGCAACTACTGGAGGTCTTAGAACTATCTCCCTGAGATAAGGGAGGACTCCTGCATTCTCCCTCTAGCCAGAGTGATCAATCTAAAATGCAAATCTCTTTGTGCTACTTCCTTCTTAAAATCCTGCAAGATTCTTTGATGTCTCCTCCTTCCCTATCCATTCCTTTTCCCACCCCCCCATTGTCTCTACCCTTATCTTTTGCCTTCCTCCAACAGGGCATTCTAGAACCCAATAATATACAACTACTTTCACTCCCATTGAGCTATGTCCTCAGGCTCAAGGCCTTTCTATAAGCTATTTCCTCTGCCTGGAAGGCAAACCAATTACACCGGAAAGTCTGGATGGAGCCTCGGCAAGGGTATTTTTTTAAAGCTCCCTAGGTGATTCTAAGGTACAGCCAAGGTTGAAAAATATAGTAATTTAAACCTGTGTTTTACAGATTAAAAAAAAAGATTCAGGGAAGTTATCAAATCCCATGTCGCAGGACTCTGTTTACCTTTTGTCAAAATAATATATGTCATAGTTTTACTTTGAATGTCAATAAGAGCAATAGACACTTTCCAAATTCGATTTTAGAAAGACTCTGAATTTGAGGTTCCATTTGAAGCCCCTATCCTATTCTCATAGTCATTAAAGATGAAGCTCTGGAAGCTTGCTCTAGTCAGAGCTGCTAACCTCTTGGGTTGACATTTTATACAACCTAGTGTACCAGGATTAGGGTGACAAGTCCATGGACTATTCATCACAATCTCTACATAATGATAAGAACAGCTTTCTACCTCTCCTTGGCAAGACGTAGTTAATGGGCCAAATCTATAACTAAGGATTATCAGGAGTGAGCATTGAACATCTTCTTTAACAATGAAGTTATCAATCAGAAGAACTAATCAAAGCTCCCAGCCAGAGCACTTTAAGAAATGGAACCGTACAAAGGTATACCACATGGGCAATACATCAAAGTATCAACTTCATTAACTGATATAGGTGTTCAACTTATGAAAACGATATATTCTTTTCTTCTTTGGAGTAATCACATTTTAAGGATAACTTCTAACCATACTTACAAAAATGAGAAAACGTTTCAGGCTAGAGGTATATAGTGATAACTTATATGAGTAATATAATGAGAAAAGGTTACCATAGCTCACCTGTGTGTATGGTATGTATGCATGCATGCATGTATGTGTGTATTTTGCTGCCCTCTACTGGGGATCAAAGGTTGAGTTCCAGTTCCATTCCAATTGAAAACCTCTTCATAATGAAAATTAAGTGCCTAGGAAAGTTCTAATTACCAGGAACAAAATACAATACCCCAAGATCATAAACCCCAAAGGTTTTTTCTTTTTTCTAAATTGTTCCTATTTTACGTCTTAAAGCAAAATGGTTAAAATCTGGCAAAGATAGTCTTTATGGAAAATTATTTTTATGCTTACAATGGAAAGTTTCATTCTGAATGACAGTGAATCAGATTAACATTATTCAGTATTAATTACACACATACAGAATGTTTTTAAATGTTTCACTCTCAAGATTTGATAAACCCACATTTTCTGTATGGTTCTGGTAAACTGTATGACTTCATTCTACTGATTAATTTCTTTTGTTTCATCTTATTCAATCCTCTTAACACTATAAGTATTAATAATTTCTTCCACTTAACATATGAAGAAATTTAAGCACAAGGAGATAAATAAATGTTCTGAAGACTCACAGCTAGAAATAGAAAATAGGGATTTGAATCCAGGCAATTTCACTACAGAAGGCTTGCTCTTAACAACTACACTAAAAGGCTTGCATGTAACATGGTGCTGACGAACAACTATGGTGGAAAAATGTACTTGCAGGACAAAAAGCACTCACCTACTCATTCTTAAAAATCAGTATGTTATGGGTTAGTCTCAAATTAGTCCAAGGCAAGACTATATTGGGATGTATCATATACTGTGATAAATTATGGAAATATTTTACTTTGAGATACCAATTTTAAAAGCACAGGCTGGGCACAGTGGTTCACACTTGTAATCCCAGCACTTTGGGAAGCTAAGGCAGAAGGATCATTTGAGGCCAGGAGTTCAAGACCAGCCTGGGCAATATAGCAAGTCACCATCTCTAAAAAAATTTTTAAAATTAGCTGGGCATGGTGGCATGCGCCTGTAGTCCCAGTTACTTGGGAGGCTGAGGGAGGAGAATGGCTTGAGCCCTGGAATCTGAAGCTCTAGTGAGGTATGATCATGCCACTGCTTTCCAGTCTGGGTGTCAAAGCAAGACCCTGTCTCTAAAAAAATAAAAAATAAAAAATTGGAGATACTCAAAGTAAATATGGTTTATATTCCATAAATTGTGTTTTTTGGAATTTTCCATGCTTCCATGCTTTTTCTAATTCTCCAGCTTTTGCTCATTTTCATTGTCTTTGCATGACTTGGATAGGCTAATACATCCTAGTTTACCATTATTTGCATTAGTCAGCCTGAAATGCCATAGCAAAATATTACAGACTTGGAGGCTTAAACAGAAATTTATTTTCATACAGTTCTGGAGGCTGAAAGTTCAAGATTGGGGTTCCTGCATTGTCCGGTTCTGGTGAGGGCCCTCTTCCAGGTTGCAGAGAGCCACCTTATCCCTGTGTGCTCACTTACCTTTCCTGGGTGTACTCCTGGGTGGGGAGGGATATAGACAAAGGGAGGAGGGGAGAGGGGAGACGGAGCTCTTCCGCTTCTTATAAAAGCCACTAATTCTATGAGTTTAGGACCACACCCTTATGACTTCATTTAATCTTAGTTACCTCCTAAAAGCCTTAACTCCAAATATAGTCACATTGAGAGTCAGGGCTTCAACTTATGAGATGGGGGAGATACAATTCAGTTCATATCACCATTTTTTATACATGTCTATAGTATCTTCTCCTTTCTTAGAATGTATGTATTGAAATCATACATGTTTTACTTTTCCTTGTTTACTTACCTGTGTCTCCTTAGACATGAGTTTCCTTAGACCAGATTCTAACATCTTGCCATTGTATCCCAGGCTCAGTATTTGGCACTTAACGGCCATGAGGTAAATGTTGGTTGAATGAATGAAGAAATGATACCAACTACCTTATTCTGCTTCTTTACCAGGTCTTAGCAGCAAATGCCATAATTAGAGCAGGGGTAATAAAATACAAGTATAGGCCTGAGCAGATACTTGGGACTTTGCTGAAGATAGAACATTAAAAGAAGCCTTATGTTCATCCAGGTACTAAACTTCACAGACTTCAGTCTCCTACAAAGTCTTCATCAAAGTGGTAGAATCTGCATGTCAATAAAGTTAAACATTGATCAATAGCCATGACTGGGCTAGGAAGCGGGTGTTATACCTGTTCAGGTGTGCAGCACAGCAACTCAATTTGTAAGTTTTTATTTCAGACAAACACGGTTTTTAAGAATAGGGTAAACAATCTATTAATTATATCCATTGAACAAATGACCACGTGATAATGTACTCAATCGGTTAAGATTAAGTTTTTTAAAAAAGACAGTGCAATGAGGCCTGTACAGAACTTTATTGTACTCTGAATAACAAGCATGTAACAAAATTTTAAACACGACAAAAATGAAATATCTCAAATTCTATTCCTTAAAAAAGCATTAGGAACAATACACAAAGACTATTCATAATATTTTAAAGTCTGCTAAAAATATCAATACATTCTAGGATTTGTGTAGTTATCTTTCCTTTCAACTAGGGCATTTATTCCCATTAGCTTTGCTACAATGAAAATTAACATATATGAACATACACATATAATAAGTAAAAAGGAAAATGAGGGCATACAACAAAGATAACAATTAATCAGCACGTATGAAATCTTTTGGGTATTTCTGAATTTACATTTTCTTTGAATATGTTGTACAATGAAACGTTTTTTCTCAAATATTTTTAATGTTACGTGATTTTGACCATTCCCAATGAAATTAATAATCCTTCTTAGCATAATCATTAATCTGATTTGAGAATTTGAAAATGAAATAAGAAATACATTAATCTTATTCAGAGGTGATATTTAAAACACTGAACAACAAGAAGTCCACTGATCCTTACCAACGGGCACAGACATTGGAGTAAATGACAAATACGGCAATATTGTCTATCCCAGCTGAATATCAGCCCTGATCTTATTTCCAATGACCAAATATATGTTTTGGGTAATGAGCATGAGCTATGAGATGGGAAACATGAAATTCACACAAACATGAAATTGAACTCAAATCACTACTGCATGGAGGCTGAATGTGAACTATTTCACAGTGACTAAAATCGACTGGCTAGCAGGCACTGGTGGACTTTTATATTTAACTTTGATTAGAACAATTGGACTTTACAAGAAACCCTTGAGATTTAATTAATGCTACTAGTCTAAGGACTCCAAATTACTGAGGAGCCTTTAAAATCAGTATATGTGACCTTGTATACATTTTTCCATAAGGAAAAAAAAAATAAAAACACCGAGGTACTTTAGTTTCTTTTCAAGGGATTACTGTTGGTTATCTTCCTGAGATGCAAAAGACCATAAAAGAAAAGCACCATGCCCAGGTTGCTGAATGAGGCATCAGACACTAATAGTTTGGTCCTTTCCTAAATGGATCTCTCCCGACAATTACACTAAAACATAGCGATGGGTCACAGATGCCAGGGGGGCCTGGTTGCCCTTGGATTCCAGGTTTTCCATGATCTCCATCTTTGCCAGGGACACCTGGGTCTCCCGGAGGACCTTCTTTGCTTATTCCAGGAGGGCCCTCTGGACCTACGATAGGACATTGGCAATATGTGAACAGAGGACTTTGGTTTCTGATGGAGAAATAACTGATTCTGCAAGAAATTTAAACTGAAAAATAAAACCTCTTGAACACTTTACATATGTGCACTAATTTAAAAGAAGAGGCATTTTCTTGCTAATTCTACATGCTTTCCCCTCTGAAAAGAACTTTCCAAAAGTAATCAGTAATTTTTGAAAAACCAGGCCTGGCATATTAATATAGCAATCATGCTACTTATTAAGACATTAAGCTAATATTCTAATAGTCTAATTTGTGGATTGTCCAAACTTATTTCTTCCTTTCAGTCTATCTTTTGCCAATATTATTATAAATTAGCAGGTGATATATAGATAAGCCAAAGCTCTAAAAGTCCTTGTGGTGCCATATCTGCTGTAAAAATGACTATTTCCATTATATATATAGTTTCCATATCTCAATACATTGTCATTGTCATAGCATAACAGTCATTGACACACATAGATTTTATAACATCAATTTGTGAAACATTGCCTGATTGGTTCAGTTAGCATGCTCCAGGACAGAATAGTAACTTACAATATCGGCCATTTAAAGATGATTCCAAATAACAAAAACAAAATATTCAGATTCAGGGATGGAGCAGAGGGGTTTGGAGTATTTCCTACTACTTTACATACTGCTGCTACTACTAATAAACATTTATTTAGAACTTAACTAGGATTGTACGTATTGTTCTTAGTGTTTTACATAAGTAGTATTAAATAATTTGATCCACTCAAAGACCTCATGAGTTAGTAACATCTAAAGTGATAATAGCAAACACTTATTGAAAACATAACTATGATTATCATGCACTGTTCTGACAGTACTATATATAGCAACTCATTTCATCTTCCAATAATGCCATGATGCAGATGACATTATCACCACCATTTTACAAATGATTTATTTCAGAAGGTAAAATTGCATCATAAAAGTCCTTAAGGATATGACTATGAATATATACATGTGTGTGTAATATATATAAGCTATATAGAAAATAGTTGGGAAATACTGTCATTGACCAGAAGAGAAATATCATATCATATGATACAAATGAGGAAACTGATGCATGGCAAAGTTAACTAGCACAGCCATCAGAAGTTATTTAAGAGTCCACTTCAGCATTATTCTGCTTCCCTATGAGTCGTAAAGATTAAACAATATCGTACACTGGGTAAGCAGTGGCAACTAAAAGCATTCTAGACCTCTTCTAAGGAGTAGATATTACATAGTCTAAATGATAAGCAAGAGATAATCCTGAATGATTCATGAATATAAGATAATATATGAAAAAATATTCTAAAAGTTAGACCTCAATGTCTTAAATATGAATGACTCAAAAAAGGAAACAAATGTCTTGGTTTCAAATTATTTGACATAGACCAATAATGATTTTTCTTAAAGTGAAATGTGTAGCAACACTTATAAGCATATACTAATTCTTACCTGGGGGGCCAGGAGGACCTTGTTCTCCAGGGTACCCAAACCCTTGGCTGCCCTTTGCCCCATTTCTTCCTGGCAGGCCTGTAAAGTGTCAAACATGTGAGCAAGCTTACTTTTACCATAAAATCACTGCCTTCTAGATTCTTCCCTTCAAAGCTGTTTATATACACACTGAAAAAGAATGTCTTTTAAAAATATCTTGCCACCTATTTTTACTACTAATGGGAAACAATTTTTAAAGCAAAAAATTCTAAAATTATCAGTGGTCTAGATACAAGACTTAATGGGAATGGAATATTAAGAAAAGAAAATGGTTTGAGATTACTAGCCCTCTGTGGTTAATCACAGTTGTTCTTTTATCACTGTCATAAAATATCTAAGTTGTTAATATAATATTAAACAAAAAGGAAAGATTTATCAACCAACATTTCATGTAAACATTTATGGGCAAGGAGAGGTAAGTTGTATGCTATAAGGAAATTTGGTTGCAAAACATAATTCTTCCTATAATAGAAAAAAAAATCTTGAATAAGGTAACAGTGAAGAAAGCTACCAAAGTTAAAATAAAGGAAATGTCTGTGATTTTCCACTTAATACCTTATTAGCCTCAAGAAAAGTTTCTAAGAGCATTGTTAACATTTTCTAATTTGTAACTTCACATGTTCATAATTTTGACCTCTCTTTCTCCTTGAGAATACTGCATCAATAAAATAATTGCTCTTTAATTCAGTTAACAAATTACTTAAAGACTTAGAGACTTACAAAAATTTTTTTCTATCATGAAAACAAAGTTAACTCTTGCCCAGTAAATGAATACAGGGTGTGAATATAAAAAAAAAAAGAATGCCTTTTTAAAATTCATTTGCTTAGTCAAACAAGTTAAGCACCTTTTAATCCTCTGGGCCCTGGGCGTCCAGGGACTCCCGTTAATCCGGGAACACCATCTCTTCCTGGCAAACCAGGAAATCCTCGGGGACCTTCTGGGCCTATGGGACCAGGTGGCCCAGGAATACCAGGGGAACCATGCTGGGACTGGCAATGATCACAGTTCTGAATTCTTCCACTCTGAAGTAAGACTGGTAGCTGGGCTTGAAAACAAAGAAACCCCACCCCGTATGTTTAAATGGTGATTTGAAGTTAATATCTCTAATAATTTCTTTTTTATTTACAGGAAAAAATCTATGAACATTGAATATGTACATATTTCTTAGCCAATAATTTCACTTCTAGGAATTTAACTATGGAAATATTCATTGCTCTGTGCAATAATTTTATTATAGCAATTGCTTAAAATAGGGGTAAAAGTAAAAGTGGCCCCCCCAAAAAGAAATTAGTAAATTAAATTGTAGACATCCATATTTATGAATTAAATTATCAAGAATTATGTTACAAAAGAAAATTTAATTAATGGTAAAATAATGATAAACTGCTTTATTAAAATGATTGTAAGTGTGTAATATTCCATCTTTATAAAAATGTTCATTATAAAAAACCAGACAGGGTCTTATAAATGTTGTTTATTTTCTTCTTTTTCTTACTTATATCTTCTAAAATTTCTACCAAGAATTTGTATTACTTTTGTAATCTGAAAAGTTATTAAAACTCTACATTTGAGACTTACCTCTTAATACATCAGTGCAAACTTGTCGAATAAATTGTTCTGAAAATTCTCTTCCCTGCATCAAATTATTAAGGGTTATAACATGTACATGCTGAGTAAAAAGCAATGAAAATCTAAAACTTGAACGAAAAGGAATACATACAGGCTTCCCATCCAAACCGGGAGGTCCCTGAGGGCCTATTTCCCCAGGTTGCCCCTTGGGACCCGAAGGCCCCATCAGGCCATCTACCCCAGATTCTCCTTTTGGTCCGATGGCACCTCTGACACCAGGTTCTCCCTTTTCACCTCTCTAAAACCAAGAGAAATCTTTAAAAGTTCTAGTAAATATTTCAGAAGGTATATTTGCATCATAAAAGTCCTTAAGGATATGACTATGAATTTATACATGTGTGTGTGTATATATATATAAGCTATATAGAAAATAGCTGGGAAATATTGTCATTGACCAAAAGAGAAATATCATATCATATTAAACTTGTGTTTATCCATACAGCCAACCAGCCAGCCCTACAAACATCTGCTATTTATTGAGTATATTGTACAGGCAATATGCATAGTACCAGAGATAAAACAATGGCCATGACAGAGTCCTGTTCCCAAGGAGCTTGCTTTCAAGTGGAATAAATACTGAAACATACAATATTCTTCACTGAAAATATGCAGAAAAATTTAGCTTCCAGTCTAGAAGAAGAACCAATAATATTGGCAAATATATATTTCATATCTAATTCAGTATAAATATATATATTCTGAAAATCACTAATTAGAAACTTCTACTGAAGAACATAAAGGACACTGTTCTCAACTCAAAGCTAGCTTTACATAGTATCAAAATCCAAGCTTTGAGGACTGGACAAAGGGAGCAAAATATATGAAGAAACATACCTCTCCTTTTACACCATGATGGCCTTGAATTCCCTTTGGAAATAGGAAAAAATTATAATAAATGTTCAAGCTACAGTACTAGTAATGTGGTATGTACCTTTAACCACATATGTAATCTAACTTTAATATTCAGTTTGGAACACATTGATAGGATTAGTGACAGAATTACACATATGAGACCTTTTTTGCCTTTTTAAAGGAGGCTAATCACTAGGAAATATGTTAACTGAATAACATAAAAATTTTAATTTCTATAACTGTTTTATTCTTAGATATGAATCAAATATGTAGTTTAGGATGGAATTCTAGTGGATTTTAAAATGTATTACCATTTTAAGGAAAATTAAACTTAAGTTTTGATTGAGTATTATTGTTAAAGGGTGAATTAAAGCAAAGATACCATTGAAAGTAACTAATAAAAGAGAAAACACAAATTTGTCCTGTGCCTGAACCACTCACTGCTGGTAATTAAGAGCCCAGAGAAGCAGAGTAATGTAAAATATGTTTTTTTTTCCCAGTGATATAAACACTAGGGAGCCCAAACATGAAGCTCACTCATCACTATAATTACTAGCGGCATCTAGAAGGCTCTATTAAACTCTTTCCCACTCAGCTGTCTCACATATTCACTCCAATGACATATTACAGATAAAAACTCTCAGGAAATGCATGCAAATTTTCCATTTTTGAAATTCATTGTACATTTGCACTCTAGAATCACCCAATATCAGTTCAGGAAAAGAGGTATAACTTTCATATACACAGGTACAGTTTCATTAGTCCGCTTTAAAAACCTATGTTCTGAAATTCAATATGAAATTTAATGTATAACATTTCACACAAGGAAGTTTGAGTTTGGGTATATCTTTTGACTCTTAGGTTCCTTAAACATGGTACTTAAATTAGACAAAGGAAAGAAAGAATTAGGTAAAGTCATTTGTCACAAAGAAAGGTAGATTCTCAAATTAAAATGTGAGAATAAAATCACCAAATATTTAGTTTTATGTAAAAATCTAATAGCGAGTAAAACATTCTCTGTGTGGCCATTCTTAAGTTCTATTTCTGAAGAAATGCAGGGGCAATCCCTTACCAGACATAATCCTACAACTGGAGCCAGTATAAGGGGAAAGATAAAATAGCAATTTCTCAGTATGAGAACTGAATTACAGCCGAAACTGAAAACAGCTGTCATCTGAGAATCCATTAAGATGATTTTGTGAGAGAAACATTCACTTGGACTCCATTCACAAAATGAGGGCCAAAAAATTACACACATGCAGCACTTGGTAGAATGACAGGTAACTAAGAATTTGTTTACATAAGGAGCTTGGGATGACTATTCAGCTGCTGAAAAGCAACAGCTGGCCCCTGGTTGCTTCATATAGACTCAGCTCCCAGTGGTGGGAAACATGGCTTCCAACAAATCTAGGGCAGAAGCTTTCTAGGGATCCCAAATCCTGCCTTAGGAGAGTAGACACGCTATTTTCCTCTAGAAGTGAGAAAAAACAAGTTAATGGAACTTTGGAGGAAGTGTCATCTGTAAGCTAGTCAGCTAGCTAGGTTGTGAGCTCAAATTCCAAAGGAAATATCTTTTTTTTTTTCCAGATAGTTATTATGAGTAACAATTTTGGGTGAAAGACCTGGGTTGTGAAGGTTGAACGGAAGAAGGGGCAAAGGTCCTATGAGAACAGCTATTTATAGCTATTGTGTGATTAACTTAGGGAAACTCAGAGGGTTGATCTGTGTTGCCAGGGAAGGGACTAGGGAAAGAGTTGGCTGTGTCATCAAGTGGGTTCGAGTGGAGTGGAGGAGCAGGAAAATTAAAAGACATTTTTTTATTGAACATAATTGTACTCAGGCAAACTCAATTCGCTTCTCCTCTCAGTGACTTTTGCTCTTATTATTAGTTTCTAAATTCTCAACTCTTTTTAATATTGAGCACTCACCTTTCATCTGAGACCAGGAGGGAAAATGTTTGGAAGAATAGGGCCCCAAGGTAGTCCCCCATGGCCCCTCAGACTCCTCCAAGTAAGGAACTGAGGCCCCTGTCCTTGGAAATATTGCTACACAGTTTTATCCCATCTCCAGAGCTGGTGTCATGGCTGAATGTTTCTCCCACTCACACTCAGAGAAAGAGGTCTACCCCATGGGAAGACTCACATATATACCTTGTCCTTTCAGTTCAGACCGAGTTGGAACTGAGCTCATCACTCAAACTATAGGTAGTGCAGCAGCAAACGTGCAATGTAAGTACCAATCACTTTTATGCTTTTTTGGGTCCACGCTGGCTCTGATTAAACTCTCATACCACATGACAATCTCACTGAAACACTACCCAGTGAGAAGAGTTTAGTCAAGGGAGAAGCAAAGCAATATTATTATGTGTCTGTTCCAAAACACAGTCCCTCCAGATAGCATTTTAATAAGCCTCTAGAGTAGTACGCTATATCTCTGAACGAACTAAAGGGAAACAAGTATGTTCTGCCACTACATGTGGCCCCAGCTTTTCACATTTGAAGAAGAAAATCAAGACTAACCAGCAAGTTTGGAGATGCTGCCATTGTGTGGCTGACTGTGTTATTCAGGCCAATAACTCACACAGGATATGAGTGGAATTTTCCACCTTCAGGCATTTACTTGCCCAGAAGAAAGTATTGAAAACCAAATTTCACAGCCACCAATTTTATCAGTATGGGAAAGTGAAAATATAAAGCAAAAAATTAAAGAAAATCATTATCACCATCACCCCCTACATCTTCAACCTAATATGCTTAGAATGCATGTTATACCTATTCTTCTCTGCACTCACTTTTATTTGCAAGTATCCCTCTCTCAGCATTGTCCATTTATGTAACTCATTATTTCATTTTTCATCAAAGGAAAAACAAAAATACCTGTTGCCCTGGTATTCCTTGTCTTCCATTTTCTCCCTTTTGACCCTTCAACATTAAATAAACATCATTAATTAGTTTGCACACTTATGATGCAATCACATACACAATACAAACCACGTATTACACTGAAGTACAGAAGAATTGTCACAAAAGCAGTGATGCAAATATGTAAATTATGTGAGAGATGGGAAAGTTAGTCACTCACAGGAAAAGAAGAAGTAAAGGAAAGTCATCCTAATCTTACAGTTAAAATGAATAGAAGACAAGGAAAAAACAACTGATATTGGGTGACCACGAAATAATTCTAGATAATGAGGATGTTCTGCTGAGCTCATATTATGACATTCATTTTACACTATGAAAGTAGTTTAAAAATCCAATGGATGTGGATAATTTTTTAATTTTAATCACACAATTATGTTCAATATACGAACTTGAAATGCCCATGAGGCATCTAACTGCAATGTAAAAGTGTGGGGGGAAGGAAGTCGAATGGACTCAAAGAGACCAGAGAGGAAGATATTGACTATGAACATGTAAAGACAAAAAGACCTCTTTAAAATTTTATTTTAAAAAATTAAAACATATTATTACATTTTAGTAAAAAGATTGAATAAAAGTCTTTAAATCAAGACAAGGAGAGAAAAATTAATAAAGATATAAACACATGTCCATTCAATAAATATCTTTACATCCACCATATATAAGACATCAAGCTAGACCTAGAAGCACTACTTCATCCCTATACTGAACAAGATAATTAGCAGTTTCTAGGAAGATGTATGCCTAGATAATACATTCAATGAAAGATTAAAAAAATAGTTTAGTGATTAAAATTTCAAATCACTCTGGCCTAGTGATTTACTTATCTACTTACATAAGTTAATTCCCAATATTTATCGAGCAGCATCTATTTGCTGGCACTTAAGGACACTGAAACAAAGGTATCATTGTTGCCTTCAAGTTGCTTACTGTGTGGTAGGAAAGATAAGCAATTAAATCAAGAATGATGAAAATATGGTCTCGTAAGCATACAATGCATGATTAAATATCCGGGCTCAATACTACTGGAACTTAGGGAGGGAAGGAGCATCTGACAGAGAGCGTAGGCAATGTGACTCATCCTTGAATGCAGTCTTGAGGGATGAGTCAGAGGTGGCCAATTGGAGAAAGGAGAGGAGGGTGTACCAGGGAGAGCAGACACAGGGCAAAGGCATGTAGTTCCTTTTGGCTAAAGCAGCTCAGCAGGAATGGATAATAGTGGGCAGAGTGGTAAGAGATACCACTGAAGAAGATTCAGTCAAACCAGGAAGCACTTTGTGGAACAGATTTTATCTTGAAATGTGTGGGGCACCATTAATACACCATTGTGTATCCAAAGCAGATACACAGCTTAGCTATTTCATGCTAGTAAAAGCATGGGGGCAAGGAAATAGAATGGACTCAAGGAGATGCATTAAGATGATACTGCCGTAACCCAGGACTCCTGCCTGACAAGAAACAGTCAGGATGGTGGAGAAGGAAAGATGAGGCCAAGTTCAAGAAATATTTAGGGCTGACTGCTGTGACAAGGAACCTGTAAGTAGAAAGTGGTTTATGGGGAAAAATGACAAGTTTGGTCTTGGACATGTTGAACTTGAAGTACCCAGGAAGTATCCAAATGCAATACCAAGAAGGGAATTGGATTATATGGGTCTAGAACTCATAGAACTGTACTTAAAATTAACCTCATATTGTGCTAACAGTTGAAGATCCTCCAAAAAAAATACCCAAAAACAACTGAATTTTGTCATGCTGCTCTAAAAGGTTTCATATATGTTATTAAGAATAAATTCATGAGTAGGGACTGTTAAGACTATGAACTTAGTAGATTTTGACTATTATTATTCTAATTTGAAATTTCCTTATATGCCTCTAAAAATTCTAGGGCTTTCAGAATTCTATATTTGTGAAATTTTTCAAAGTATTTTTCTATTTTCTTTAAGCTTATTCTGAATAGCAGAGCTCAGACACTATTACTGAGATTTGTAATCTTAAAAACCTCATTAAAATACTGTCTGGATACTAGACTTATTAATATAATTCATGGTTGAAAAAGTTCTATATTTCTAAAACTTAAAAGATTGAAAGACCATCAGATATAACTTATTCTGGATAAGTATATCATTGGCTCAGCTAGTGGCATCCTATTCAAGGGTCATCCTTCGGTGAATGAAAAATCCCTTTCACAATCACTTAAATTAACTGAGGTGAAACTCCTCATCTCCCAAAACAGCAGCATGGTTCTTCTCTTTGCCTTTGTTGCTAAGACACCCCAAACTAAATGTCTTTCTAAATCACCCTAGGTTTTCTCAGCTTGATATAATTTTCCTTCCTTATATATTATACTAGTTTGAGTATGTTTTGTATTTGATGTTCTTTTTTTATCAAATTCGTCTTTGTCATTTTTCAAATCATTTTTGGAAACAAACGCACCATAAATATATAAATAAATACACATCAGAAGTATGTAATAAAATCCCTATCTTTATTTTGTTAAATCATTTGGTTCCCAAGTTTTCTACAACAGCAAAGTGGTGAAGAATCTTAAGGTTAGATTTGATGTTGTCTGAGAAGCTGAGCAGCATAAAGATGGGATTTAATAACTAGATATTGATGGTGAAACAGGAAGGAACTAGAAAAACAATTATAGAAATTTAAAAGAACAAAGTCCCAATTTTATTGCTAAGCACCCCTCCCATAAAAAGTAAACAACAAACCTGAACACCTTTTTCACCTTGGTTTCCTTTGTCCCCCTACGAAAAAAATTTAATGTATGTCATAATCTAGTACATTCTGTATCCTTTCAAATAAACATGTTTTTCTTCAGCAGAGAAAAATATAAGGTCTCATGCAAATTCCACAAGTGCCTGTATACACAGAAGCTGATCCTAACACAGTATTTGGGAAGAGAACAAAACCACATTATGTCAAAATGATATTCTAAAAGAACGCTTTCTTGTGCTCCTACATTTGAAAGCAAATTTACCACAATTTCTATTTTACCAGAAAGAAGAAAACTTTTTTATATTGTTCACAGTCTGAGGTTAAACAAACTAACAAGAGAAGACTCATTTTAACAAATGTTGTTTTATGAAATCAAACTGAAAATCTTCCATTAAGCTATTAGTAGCCACAAGTTTATAGGAAACAATGACAAAGTAAAATATAATGTTTCAATGATAGTTTAGAAAATATGTGCTTCAAAAATGAGCTTTTGGAGAAAAATTCATATTTCATAATAAGTTTCATAGAATTTCTCAGCTAGAAGGAAAATTAGAGACCAACTAGTATAATACAACATCCTCCTTTATACAATTAAGGAAATTACAGATTAGGAAAGGTAAGCACTTGCACAAAGTTGGGCTTGGACACTGTTTTCAAATTTCCTTTCTACCTTATCATGCTATTTAAGTATAGAGTACAGTTTTGTGTTTACAACAAATAAAATATAGATTTTTTATAAACAGAAAATTTTTGAACAAGAAAATTCTCTTAAACTCAATCATACATCCACAGTAGATTTCCTTAACATTCACTGAGAGTCTAACATTTAACTGTTGCTGTAATGAGTTATCTCTGTCTCAGCAAGTGCTGCCTACTGCTCATCAGAACAAAAAGGTCCAGGAGCACACTACATATAATAACCTAGGGGTCAAGTAGATAATACATGATGGATAGAAAATGAAATGGTAGAAAACAAACAGCAAGGGATGTGAAGACAGAGACATAAAAGTTTGTATCCTTTTCAGAACAAAAGCCAGTATGTTTACATTTAACC
This sequence comes from Avahi laniger, assembly GCA_963575035.1. Lineage (NCBI taxonomy): Eukaryota > Metazoa > Chordata > Mammalia > Primates > Indriidae > Avahi > Avahi laniger. The sequence continues at coordinate 47,822 of CAUYSK010008061.1, forward strand.
TGAAATGTATGCACCTGCAATGACATGGAATTTTGAGGCAAAATGGCATCAGTTATTCCTCAAAAACTCCAAATAATACTTCAGATGAAGGTCAAGATTCCCTTGCTTGACCAAAATAAGAAAGAGAGAGATTACAACTGATACTGCAGAAATCCAAAGGATCATTAGAGACTACTATGAGCAACAATATGCCAATAGATTGGAAAGCCTAGAAGAAATGGATAAATTCCTAGACACATACAACCTACCACAACTGAACCATGAAGAAATCCAAAACCTGAATAAACCAATAACAAGTAATGAGATAGAAGCAGTAATAAAGTCTCACATCAAAGAAAAGCCCGGACCTGATAACTTCACTGCTGAATTCTACCAAGCATTCAAAGAAAAATTAATACCTATCCTACTTAAACTCTTACAAAAAATTAAGGAGGGAATACTCCCAAATTCATTCTATGAAGCCTGTATCAACCTGATACCAAAACCAGACAAAGACACACACACACAAAAGAAAACTATAGGCCAATATCTTTGATGAACATAGATGCAAAAACACTCAACAAAATACTAACAAACCAAATTCAACAACATTCATCATGACCAAGTGGGATTCATCCCAGGGATGCAAGGATGATTCAACATGGGAAAAGCAGTCAATGTGATACATCATATCAACAGAACAAGAGACAAAAACCATATGATCATTTCAATTGATGCTGAAAAAGCAGTCAATAAAATTCAATATGTCTTAATGATAAAAACTCCCTAAAAACTGGAAATAGAAGGAATTTATCTCAACTTGATAAAAACCATACAGGACACATTCACAGTGAGTATCATATTGAATGTAGAAAAACTGAAAGCCTTTCCTATAAGTTGTAGAACAAGACAAGGATACCCACCTTCACCACTGTTATTGAACACAGTACTGAAAGGTCTAGCTACAGCAATCACACAAGAGAAAGAAATAAAGGGACTCCAAACTGAAAAGGAAGAAGTCAAATTATCCTTGTTTGCAGATCATATGTCCTTGTATCTACAGAAAACTAACGACTCCACAAAAAACTATTAGAACTGATAAACGAATTCAGTAAAGTTGTAAGATACCAAATTAACACACAAAAATCAGTAGCATTTCTATATGCCAACAACAAATTATCTGAAAGTAATCCCACTTATAATAACTACAAATAAAATGAAATATCTAGGAATAAACTTAACAAAAGAAGTGAAAAATCTCTACAATTAAAACTATAAAATATTGATGAAAGAAATTGAAGAAGACATAAAATAATGGAAAGATATTCCACGCTCATGGATTAGAAGAATCAACGTTGTTAAAATGTCCATATTACGCAAAGTACTCTACAGATTCAATGTAATCCCCATGAAAGTGCCAATTACATTCTTCACAGAAATAGAAAAAAATCCTAAAATTTATATGGACCTACAAAAGACCCAGAATAGTCAAAGCCATCCTGAGCAAAAAGAACAGAAGTGGAAGAATCACATTACCTCACCTCAAATTTTGCTACAGAGCTGTAGTAACCAAAACAGCATACTACTGGTATAAAAACAGACACATAGACCAACGGAACAGAATAGGGAACCCAGAAATAAATCCACATGTCTTTAGTGAACTTATCTTCAACAAAGCTACAGTGGGGTAAGGACAGTCTCTTCAATTAATGTTGCTGGGAAAATTGGATATCCACATACAGAAGAATGAACTAGATGCTTATCATTCTCCACATACAAAAATCAAATCAAAATGGATTAAAGACTTCAATCTAAGACCCAAAACTATGAAACTACTAAAAGATAACATTGGGGAAATGCTTCAGGACTTTGGTCTGAGCAATGATTTCTTGAGTAATACCCCAAAGTAAAATTGGACAAATGGGATTATATCAAGCCAAAAAGCTTCTGCACAGTAAAGGAAATAATCCACAAAGAGACAACCCACAGAATGGGACAAAATACTTGCTAACTACCCATCTGACAAAGTATTAATAACTAGAATATACAAGGAGCTTCAACAACTCAATAGAAAACAATCAAATAATCCAACTAAAAACGGGTTAAGAATATGAATAGATATTTCTCAAAAGAAGACATATATATGGCCAACAGGTATATGAAAAAATCCTCAACATCATTAGTCATCAGAGAAATGCCAGTCAAAACTACAATGAGATATCATCTCACCCCAGTTAAAATGGCTTTTACAGAAAAAAATGGGCAATAACAAATGCTGGAGAGGATATGGGGAAAGCGGAACCTTTACACACTGTTAGTGAAAACGTTAAATTAGTGCAACCACTATAGAGAACAGTATGGAGGTTCCTCAGAAAACTAAAAACAGAACTACCATGTGACAGAACAATCCCACTGTTGGGTATATATTCAAATGAACAGAAAGCAGTATATCAAAATGACATCATCTACACTCCCATGTTTATTGCAGCACTACCGATAGTAGCCAAGATTTGGAATCAACCTAAGTGTCCATCAATGAATGAATGGATAAAAAAATTGTGGTACATATACACAATGGAATGTTACATAGCCACAAAAGAATAAAATCCTGCTATTTGCAACAACATAGATAGAACTGGAGAACATTATGTTAAGCGAAATAAGCCAAACGCAGACAAATCTCACATGTTCTCATTGATGTGTGGGTGCTAAATATTAAAACGATTGATTTCATGGAGATAGAGAGTCGATTGATGGTTACCAGACCCAGAGGCTGGGAGGTGTAGAGGAGAAGGAAGGATGAAGTAGGGATGGTTGATGGGTACAAAAATATAGTTACATAGGATGAACAATATTTGATAGCACAACAGAGTGAATATAATCAACAATAAGGGTATACTTTAAAATAACTAAAAGAGTGGAATTGGAATATTCTAAGACGAAGAAATGATAAATACCTGAGGTGCTGGATAGCTCAAATACCCTGATTTGATTAAACACATCATATGCCCATATCAAAACATCACATATACCCTATAAATATATACAACTATTACATACCTGTAATAATTAAAAATAAAAAAATTTTAAAAATTTAAAAAAGAAATAGAGAGATGAGGGATAACATAGTGTTGTCTTACCTCATTGAAACATTTTAAATGAGTATATTCGATTTGTATTTTAAACCCCTTAATTTTAAATGAACTTGTACATAATTGTTTCATAGATAAGAAATTCAAGGTCAAACATTTTGGGTATAATTATTTTTTATTTTTTTAGAGATAGAGTCTCATTCTATTGCCCAGGCTTCAGTGCAGTGACAACAATCATAGCTCAAAGCAGACTTCAACTCAAACAATCCTCCCGTCTCAACCTTCCAAGCAGCCAGGACTACAGGAATGCTCTACCACACCCTGTTAATTTTTTTTTTTTTCCTGTAGAGTCAGAATCTCGCCATGTTGTCCAGGCTGGTCTCAAATCCTGGGCTCAAAATGTCCTCCCAAATTGGTGGGATTACAGGCATGAGCCCTGGTGCCCAGCCTTTTGTGAGCATAATTTTTAGCCTTTCAGACTTTTGACCCAGTTTTGATAACAGTGGTAGTCATATTTTGGTAGGAGCGCTTAACACTGGATAATTTTCCTAAAAAAGTTCTTGACTCACCTGGATTGATGGCAAACAATCTGAATTTACAGGATATTACTTAATTATACATTTATATTTTCAGATCTGCATGCCTCTTCTAATGTCTTCATCTAGTAGATGATATCCATAGAGGAATACGAAACATACCATAGCTATTAGCATCAGACTGAACACATTATACATACACCAAAAAACACAGGGTATTTTATCATTAAAAATATAACCAGTCCTACTACGCTAATTTCATAAAAGGAAAACTTACATGTAAGTAGCATTGAATTATATATCCTAACCAATGCATACCTTTTTTCCTTCAATTCCAGGTAAACCCATGTATCCTGGTTCTCCTGGGAGACCTATTGCTCCTGGTTCTCCCTAGGTAAAACACAGAAATTCCATAAAGATCATGGACCTATGCATATACAAAAACCTACCACTGTTTTTATCTCTATACAACACCTCAAATTTAAAATGTATGGTTAAAACATTTCTTAACGGAGTTATTACTGTAGAAATAGTAAAGAATAATAATAAAAAAAAAAAAAGAATAAAAAGTTTACTGGAATCCCAATAAAATTTCTTATGTTTCTGTCTTTGGCAGCTGAAAAATTCTGATAGCATTTCATATTTTAAAATAAGTATTTGGTGCTATTATTATACTTTATAATTTCAAAAATAAAGTAAATAATAAAGTAGTAAAATTAATAAACACTGGTATTTCTTTTTGTTTACATATTTACTAACACTTTCTCTTTCTCCTTGAAACTGTTTTTCTCATATTGCTACTTTAAAAAACTTATTTCCTTGTTACAAAAGTGATACATGAATAGAAGTAATAAAATTTTTTTAAAAGTCTCATTACCCACTGTTTTTATTTTGTTATGTGTTTTTTTCTATCCCTAACTCACAAACTTGCATGCACAATTTAGTTACTAAAATGTGCTCACCATGTATGCATAATTTTATGACTTTTAATCTCAAAATATATTATTATAATTGTTCTTCATATGCCATTATATTTATAACATTATTCTTAATTACAGAAGACTATTCAATTTTATTAAGCTACTATATTTTATTTAATAAAATTCCTACTGTTAAATAATACAGTTTACATAATTTTTATTTTTATAAACAACGTTGGAATGAACATCCTCGTAGTTAAATTTAATAACATACATATTTTTTTCTTTATATATATGGAATATTATTTTCTTAGAAATTAATTCTTGAGCTGTTTTCAGTACAGGACATATTACATGAGTTATCGTAACTCAATTTCTTTACTCTCCATCAACCTGTAGTGTTTTTCTTTGTGAAGTAAAGGTTTTTTAAAGGCCTTAAATAAGTTCTTTGCAAGCATAAATTGACAATGCATTGATAATATTTAGGATATATCTGTAAGAAATGGAACACAATCCTGAACATGCTTCATGTTTTTTTGTTTTGTTTTTATTTTACCATTAGCCCAAAACTGTATCACATTAACTGAAGACCACTCTCTTTTGTGGAAATCAAGTTTTATTCTCTTTGCTCATTGTACATACTCCCTAGCTATTGAATATTGCTCTAGATTTTTAAAGGCTGGAAGTGAATTTAAAATCCCATTGAAATAAATATCAACCATTTGGTTCAGAGGAAACTGCTGAAAGCAATTGTGAGTTCCACACCAAAGACAAAAGTCCAATTAATTAGCAAATAAAGGAACTATACCATTTGTGAGAGCTACACAGTCTTGTTTTGAACTAAGAGAGGGATATTCCCTGGATCGGAAAGTATGCTCATAATTTTTACCATTTCTGGATAAAATAAGCCAAAATTTCTTTCATGTCTTTATTACTCAATAAACAAAGTATCTAAAACACAGAAATGAAACTCTACATTGAACATGTCCTTTCATGTACTTTAATTTTGTGATAAAGGTAATCCTTAATTTCATGGATCTTTTCTTAAGGAATACAAAATGTTAATTTTCCAAAGTAATGAGGGCAATTTACATTATAATTTCTTTGAAAATATTTCCAAATGCAGAACATCGCAATTACCTTGAGCCCAGAAGCCCCAGGCATCCCTTGAAGGCCAGGTTCACCTTTGTTCCCCTGTCAGTGCATCAAAAACATTTGAATTAAAAAAAAAATTTGTCACACTATATCTGCTATGGAAACTTAGGAATATATTTAAAATATTTTTTGCATTTTTAACTTTCTAATTGAAACACAGACGCTGTACATTAAGCTTATTTATTAAGAAAAATTCGTTTAATGTGGACTCACTCCACATATTTATAAAGCTCTCTAAAAGAATGTGTTAAAAGCTGGTAGCTTCAAGTACAAGGGAAGAGATTCAAATCTTTAGGGACCAGCATGAATAAGTTCAGTCTCCACACTGCACAGGTGGGAGCCATGCACTTTAATAGCATCCTGTGGGCTGAGTTCCTCATCATTGTCCTGTTTCACTTTCTCAGTATGATTTGCCTTCAGTATGCAACTGAAAAAATGGCCTCAAATGTACAATGGCTTTTCTGAAGAAGTGTAAATAAGAAAATGTTTAATTTGTGCTCCTTTTTAAGGATTCCAGTGTAGTCCTTTCTAGAAAGCTGGGGAACAAGACTAAGTTGATAGAGCAAAGAATGTAATACAGAAAGAGAAAGTTGAATATAAGAAGAGAGAACAAGCCTGCTAGCTAATAAGGAGAAATTATCAAATGTAGTTCTGGTTTTCAAATACTTTGATCCCTGATATTATAACCCAATGTTTGGCAAAAGCCCATGATTAAACAGGTTGGTGTGATATCTAGGGGAGGAGGCCAATGATCACCTAGAGTCAACCTGGGTCCACTAATGAGTAAAGCAAATCAACTTCAATTTCAGTTTTTAGAAAGTTTTCTAGGCTGCTCATTGTAAGAAATATGTAAATGTAATATTGGACTTAATTAAAATATTTAACACATAATAGCATTATTGAACCATAGAATAATGATGGCTCCTTAAAATTCCTAACTTTTCAAGTGATTAAGCTGAAACTCACAGATAAGACTTGTTACAAGTTATAGGACTTGATAATGTTAATATAGCATAATATCATTTAGATAATATTTCTAAAAACTGAACTATAGCATGGTAAAGTAGGCTTATAAACGTTTCAACAGATTTTTTTAAAGTATTATAATCTAAACCAGAAGTTTCCTAAAGATCTATCACAGTTTCAGCCTCTTCTCTGCCTTATTTAATACAACTTTTTGATCTCACCCTAGAACTTCTACCAGTGCTATTGACAACACACGCAAACATGTAGTTGACAAAACTAGCAGACAAAAGCTAACTGAGAGGTCAGTCAGGGGCCAAATCCAGCCCAATGCAAGTTTTGAAATAAAGTTTAACCAAGACACAGCCACATCCCATACCCATGCATTTATGTATTGTCCGTGGCTGCTTTTGCTCTACAATGGCAAAATTGAGTAGTTGCGTTAGAGACAATATGGCCCACAAAGATTGAAATATTTACTAGTCGGCCCTTTGCGACCCTTTGGGCTCATACACCACATGAAAAAAAATTGAAATGTGTTCAGTGAAAAGATTACGTTTACTAGGAATAATTTTAACATCTTGGATCTATTTTTAAGAAAATAATTGCCCACCACAAGATGAGGGAAACCAAACTTTAGAGTAATCCATGTAAAAATAAACAAACTGTGATGCTAGAAACACCCACTTGCCAACCCAGCCAAATCAGCACAATCTACAGAAGTGGTAGATGCCACAAACACATTGTTGTAAAATCTTTTATGGAAAATCCAACAGATTTAATTGACCTCCAGCTCAGTGTGAGCCAACAGTGTGATGTAGTTAATTTAAAAAGCTGATGAAATTTTAGGCTGCATTCTTAAGAATTAGAGCATCCAAAAGACAATGGGAGAGCCCATTGGGCCCCATTCATAAGGGGCATTTTCTTACAAAATGACCTTTAGAAATTATGGAGAACTTCTATTTAGGAATCCTAGTTATTCAAAAGTTTTATACCAACTCTCTGCATATCTATAGCTGCTGGAACCTGCAATACTTCAAGGATCCACAGTGGTCCACCACTGATCAAAAAGCAGCTACTTTTTCCTGTTATTGGACTCCCGTGACATTTTATCCTTTCTCTTTTTCTAAGTATAATACTTTTCGAAATTAAAAGTAAAATAGATTAGGTCATCTACTCATCTTGTAAGCCAGAGTCTTTCCCCCGGGACAATGTCTAATCAAAGGTTGAATGCTTCCAAAAGAGCAATTCCTTCACTGCCTTTTGGAAGGTTGTCCTAGAGTCTACTTGCTAAAAAGTTGAGAATAGTTTCCTGAGTCTAGCCAGAATGTACTTGGTTGGAGCCTCTGACTAACCAAGGAAAAAAAATAATTCTCTTAGCACAGGATTCTATGTCCTTAGAGAATGGTCGAATCATGATATTCAAAGATTTTGTTCTACCTTGAGAATAACTAACCTGACATCCTAAATATATTTGTCAAGTTTACCTTACTTTCTTAAATTCTGAAAATAAAGATAATATGCTTCCTTACCCATAGGCCTAAATAAGTGAATGCATAATAAGACATTTTACAATAAAAACTACACATACATTCCACTAAATAAAAATGCCAAAAATAGGAGTAGAAAATTGGTAAAAGCTATCCTCATTGATAACTACTAATGCTCTAGATTGGTGGTTTTGGCGCTGAGATTCACAGAGCTCTAAGTATTCCTCAGTGCCTACGAGACACCAAAAAGGGTGTAGGAGGTTGAGTGGCGAGGGATTCCAGACCCTCTCCAGCTTAAACCAGATCTGTTGTACTTCAGCTTTTTTCATAAGCTAAGCTTTTACCTAAGATTTCATTCTTACAAGTGATTGCTCATAGAATGAAAACCTCATTCAAAATAAAGTCAGTGTAGTAAGTCAGGATTTTCACCGAAGTTATAAATGGCCACTGTGATTGCACAAATTTCTTAATCTTATTAATTTTATTATATTTACCTTAGATCCCGGTGTTCCAGGCTGACCTGGTGAGCCATTGCTTCCCATCAAACCCTACATTTTTAAAAGGGAATTTCAAGAGTAACACAGGAAAAAATATTAAATGACACAATTCATTTCCAAGTCACACATTCTTATAATAATTAATCCACTAAATTATACTATTACAGAAATTTCCCATAAACATCCAAATAAATGATAATAAAAGTAAAGAATCAAACTATAAGGGCAACATAACAAGATCTTGTCTCAAACAAAACAAAACAAAAAGAACCAAACTATGCAAGATAGCATGCAATATAGCATGAAGGTTAGCGGAGTCCTTATAATTCTGTTACTTAAAAAACCTACAAATACCAAAAATGACTAGAGAGCTAGTAAAGGACAGACACAAAGAAAAGTTTATTTTCTCTACACTCTTACTTTCTTCCTTTTGTCATGATGATTAAGAATTAGGTTTATTCATAGCTGTTATCTTTATCAACATCACTTACAATTTCTATTATCCTGAACAATAGTTTGAAAAAGTTACAGTCTAATAAATTCTCTGAATAATCTCTCAGGTTACAAAATAGCTATAGTTTTAACCATATGATTCAAAGTAATGATAACTACTATAGCAATTAGAATCTGAGTTAATTTAGATTATACATTAAATACTATTATATATTTAAAAACACTTGGCAAAGGAAATGTGATAAAAATATTTAATTAGTATCATCAGAAAACAGAATATCAGTATGACCATAATAAAAGTACCATGTCACCACTACTATGCTTTGCTGTCAACTTAGGATGTTATAGCAATTATAAAATGTAAAATGTACTAGTTCTTAGCACAGTGAATAAAATACTAGAAATGTTAAATATATTCTTCAGGTTTAATGAATACTAGTCAATACCTTCATTTTCTGAAGACTTAGATACTAATAAATAACAAAATTTAATTCATTATTTTAATTAATAAGTAACTTGGTAATGATGGTAGAAGTAGAAAAAAAGTATTCCTTTTTAAAGGGAAATATCTTCTTTTAAATTACTGTTCAAAACTTGAATTCATATTTAATGAACATTTTCCTTGTTTACTCTTACATGCAAAATTCACCAAATCTCTCACCAAACACTAATTAAAAATCTATTTTTTAAATTATGTAACTAAATGAAAGTCATAAATTTTCAAACATAAAAGTGATTTGTTTTACTTAAAAAAAAGTTATACAGGCAATTTGATTCATAGATTAAAATCAACATCACTTCTAGCAATTTAGAAATTATTTTACTTTTGGAATTTTATACATGCATGATAGGATTTTCATAATATCTAATATCAAATTTGCATGTCCCTTCAATTCCTGAAAAATCTAAAATAATTTGCTCACTGATTTAGGATTATCCCACACTAACTCTTCTGAATGTGTTCTCCTTTATCAGTGTAATAAATCTGTAAATTTTTTAAAAAGTGAAAAAAGAACATTCACTGAATTTTAGACTTTCTCATGGTACTTAGTATTTTTTAAAATTAATATTATAGCTAGCATATTTGTTTTCTGATTTATCTACAGTAAGGGTTTCTGATCCATGTCTGGTGGCCAACTTCTTAAGTATCTGAAGAAATTTTTACCCCTCTAGAAAAATGGACGTAAATATAGTATTTTTCATACACGTGAATGGAATTAGTGAACTTCAAAAATCTCATTGCTGTATTTCTACCGTTTTGTGAACTATTGCTATGTAGTAACAATGTTTTAAACACTTTGATAATAATGACATTAACATACGGGTATCCCTGGAGCTCCTTTTTTTCCTAGTGGTCCTGGAGGCCCAATTTCTCCCTAAAAAATCAAATACAGATTAAATTTAAAATTATTAATTATCAACTCATTTCTAGGAATTTTCTGCCTAAGCATGATGGAATGAAAATTCAATAGCAATCAGTCCAACTTTTTCTGTGTTCTCTTCCACTACTGTAAGAAAGGAGCAAGTCAAGGCAGCAACCTAACACCTTAAAGACCTGGGTCTAGGGGAGTTATTGTCAAATATTTTCATTATGAAATCTGTAGTGACACTTGCTATTCCTTCACAAGAAGACGGAACAGCTCAGACAGAGTTGGTAAGGTAAGAAAACAGAAAAAAAAATTAAGTGAGAAATTTTCTTACATATCATTGACTGTAAGAGATATGATAGTGAACACAATAAATAAAAAATAGTACACAAAACTACAGCATTAGACTTCAACTTCTGGGATTGTCACTGATTAGGTGCTCTAAGGGACCCTCTAAGCCCAGAACAAAATAGCCCTGGAAAGGACATACTCCGTGAGAGGGTGCTGGTCTTCCAAGAAGTAGCAGAGGTATACAAAGATCTCTCATTTTAATAAAATATACTGAGTTGGGATTATAATCATGAGGATTTGGAACTGTGCAAAAACCTTGCCAGAGGTAGAGATGTAGGAAAGGGGGGAGTGTCGGAGGGTATATGGGTAGCTCTTGGGAAGCTAAATATTGACCAGCCATGAGAAGGGGGGAGAAGTTTTCAATATCTGATGACTCAGGACTTTCAAAGGCGGCTGAAATGGTATCTGCGGCTACCAGCAGGAAGCAGTTCTTCATTACCCTGTTAGACTAACAGAACTTCCACTAAATTAAAATGAAGCAATGAGCTCACAATCAGTAATAGGGAAACAGCAGATAGCAAGTCACAAGACTGAGAATAATGAATAATAAATAATAATAAAATAACAAATAATAAACTTCAGATATTAGAATTATAAGAAACAGAATTTAGAACTATATATTAGAAAATTAATTTAATTTTTAATTTAAAACTAAAAGAGAATCATGAAAGACTATTAAAACTGAAAACATAACAAATGACTATCAAAAACAAAAAGAGGAATTTTGTTTAAATTTTGGTTTAAAAAATTAGAACTTCTAAATGTAAAAAATACGATTGTTTATAATTTTTTAAAATCAATTGACAGTTTAAATAGAAGATTAGACACCATAAAGGAAGAATAAGTAAACTAGAAGATATACCTAAAATAATTTAACCAGAATATAAAACAAGATATGAAAATATGATGATGCTAATAAGAGATATAGAGTATAAAATAGAAGAAATGAAATATGTCTAAACAGAATTTCAGAAAGAGATAATACAACAGAGGTAATATGGAGATAAGGGCTCATTTTTTTCTAGAACTAATGGAAAGAATTCCAGAGAGCCAGAAAGCAAACTGAATTCCCAGCAAGATAAATAAACAAAACTCCTTATCTAGACGCATAATAGTGAATTTTAAGAACACTAAAAACAAATTAAAAAATAAAAATAGGAGTTTCAGAAGGAAGGGACAGATCACTTACAAAACAATGATAATTAGAATGACAGCATATTTTTCTTGGTTAACAATGGAAGCCAGGACACCATGGGAAAAAAATCGTCATTTTACTGAGAGAAAATAATTGTCAACCTTAAGTTGGATACATTACAAAATTATCTCTTAAAACAAGAGTAAAATTTTAAAAATTGTAATTAAACAGAAATTGAAAGTTTATTACTAAGATACCTGTGCTAAAGGAACATTCAAAGATACAGGTCATAAAGAAACAAATTCTCCAAAAGGATTGTCTTAGGGAAAAAAAATAGAAAAGTAATCAAGTAAAATAGGATGCATAAATCCAAATTAATATTATCTATATAAAACGACAAACACAAAACTAATTTGCAAGGTTAAAATAACAGCTTCTAAAATTATATCATATTTGAACAATTAACTATGACCATAAACATTGTAAAAATGTATTCTATGGAAGATAATAATGCATCACCACTTTACTCTTTTAATGAGCAGGTCCAAGCCCAAACCTTCTAACTCTTGTTAACACTCACCTTTTGGCCCATTAATCCTTGGTTTCCAGGAAATCCTGGGATTCCCTAAAAACAAATAAAATAGATTTTTAATTTTAAAAAAAATTGTGGACTTTATCATTAAAGAAGAATCAGTCATAATTGGAGTTTTAACTTGTCGATAATGCATACTTTCAAACTTATGCTTATTATAACATTGCTACTTACAATCAATTTCTAGAAAAAAGAAAATATATGAGATACAACATTATATGAACATCTACTGATATTTAAAATTTTAAATAAAGGCTTTTTAAAAAAGAAACTATAAGGAAATTAATCTTGGTTCTTCCTTCAACCGAAGACAAATGATAAAATAAGAAGGATATTTCACTTGAACACATCCTTATATGACTTATAATGAATCATGCACAAAAAACCGTCAAATGATAGGAGTTCAGATTTAGTACAATATTCCAAAGGCCCTCAGAGTCTGACAGCCTTAGTTAAAAATTAATGAAACTAAATCATTTCCTCCAAACTAAGCCTTGAAACAGCCATAAACCTAACTATTCGTGTAAAATATGACAATCTTTTTTCCTAATAATTGCTCTGCTGGTGCAATCATGAAGAATGGGTAGACCAAAGTTTGTGAAGAGACAGAAAGAAAGAAAGAGAGAGAACTCTTTCACATGGCTCAACCTAAATGCACAAGTCTTTAGCTAGATTCAGAGAAAATTAATGTTAATTCTATCAAGTTAAGAATGAATTTAGCACATTTATTCATGAGAAAGCATTTCTACTGTCAGCTTTTTGATGTGTTTACCCAAAATGATCATTTCTCACCCCAAACGGTGGTGGCACTAATTAATTGTCATTTCTTATTTAGTTTTCTTAGCTCCCTTCTTGGTGACACTTCAGTTGAAATAATTAACATTTGTTTTTATACACATGTATTGACTCTCAGGCAGAAAAGGGAATTTGAAAGACAAGGAAATTAGGCCCCATCATTATGTCTTTGAAAACCTTCTGCATCATCAGGGCTTTCAAAGAATAGCAGTAGTACTGGTCAGTAAATCAGGGCAGGTGGTAGAGCTGCCACTAACAATGAGAAAAAGTGTACTCTATTCTAAATGGAAGAGTCTGCCATTATCTTTATTTTCACATCTTTAATTTACTAATACAACCCTCACTGATCAATGTGCTAATCACAATTCTAGTACAAGACAAGTAAATAGTTTTAGTTTTGAAATCTGAACTTGAATCATACACTGGAATTCAGTTTGATTCTATTCAGCTCAATTCAGTTTGCCACGTCGCTCCACTGTTTGAAGGGAATAAAAGTTTATGTGAGCAATGACAAGGGGCTCACAACCTAGTTAAAGAGACAAGCCTTTATAAATATACTACCTGGAGAACAGAAAAACAATATAAATACTTTAAAGTAGCAATGTAAAACATGAGCACAGTGCACCCAATGAGCACTCTAAAACACAAAGCAAAAGTAAAATTATAGAGTTACGAGTATAAAGAAAATAAACTGAAATGAATTATATCCTTCTAAGGCAGAAAATGCATATTCTCAACGCAACCAATTAAGATAAATATTGTTAAAAATAAAGGCCTCCATTTCAAGGGGCCATGATTTGGTGTGAAACCACCCTGCGACCTCCTCTCATTCAAATACAGACACACACACACACACACACACACACACACACACCCCACACACAAATTCACTGTAACTTCTGAATTTAACTAAAAATATGTCTATAAAATCTTACCAGAAGCAAGGTGGCTATATAGTTTTCTATGCTGGAAAATGGGTAGAGTCTTATCAATGCAAAGACCTTGGCCTCCAGAATCACCAAAAGGAAAATGCAATTGCCCATGATACTGTCAGACCTGAGAAGCTGTATTTCTTACTGCACGGAGTCTTTTATTACATAGAGTTTTCACCACTATTCAAGACTCTCTCTGTCTTTACATGATCTATGATGTTAGTGGGAATTAGTTACAGATATCCTGCCTCTACTCCTGTTTCTGAAGCCAGTCCCAGTGTCAGCAAGTCCTGGGGACAGAGTTATGGGCAGGTGTCCACAAACACCACCCTGGCTTCCATCTCCCAGGATCCCTTAGGAATCCATTTTCCCACAATTCATTCCCTGAATTTGATTTGACAAGCTTTTAGCTGAGTTATTCTAATACTGAACTTAGTCAATACTAAGACATAGCCAAAAATCTTACATTATTTCAATATATCAGATATTGACATTATTTTGGGGAGATTCCAGATTAGGAAAAAATTATTCCTTTCCTTATTGTCTTTTTCAAACTGGTCAAAAATTAATATACATTTCATAGATATGAAAAGAAGTCATAATATCTCCTATGTCCAATTATGCTGAGAATTAATACTTATTTTGCAAATACCAAGAAAAAATATATAAACACTACAATATTAAAATATAAAACTGATTTATATAAGCAACTGTTGGCAAAACTTACATAATACCACAAGCATGCATAGTAATAAAAAGACTATTGAGGGAGAGGTTAACCAGAAGAACTGAAATCATTCAGAGCTACATTTGTTAATAAAATTCTCCTAGATAATATTTTCCTGGGCTCCCAATACATATGCTGAAATTGACCAAACTTTGCCAATTTTACATTAGCAGTAATATCATTCAATACCATTTGAAAGTTACCAGTTTGTTGAGTCAAAAGTATTTAGTGATAATTATTTCATAGAGATATGTTTTTCCAAGCAAACTATTTTATATTTCACTTTCAGCCTATGTGGTTTTGGGTTCAGGCAATTGTGACAATGTGTAAGTAAAGACAGAAACAAGTATTTTATTTGGTAAGAATAAATGGACCTATTTTCTTCACTTCTGTGATTTCAGTTTGAGTTTGAGGAATAGCAGAAAGTCAACTGGAAAATCCTGCATAATATTGTGGCAAAAGAATGTTGACATGAAAAAAATGTTCTAGAAGCTTCTCTGTAACCATTTAAACCATTGCTGTGTAAAAATTTATTAAGAATAGAAATACATACTTTAGAATACACAGTTCGGCTTCTATTTCCTAGAGACTACTTTATAACGAAGGAAATGTGTCCATAATACATTACTTAGAAAAGAAAAATATCACATTATACTTTCCCACATGCAATGAATGCATTTACTTTATTCATGAAATTGGACCATGTTGTCTCAAGTGTGCTTTTAAGTACTCCAATATTCGCAATGTACTAAAGACAGATCTAATACATTAATGATATTTTTATATTAAAATGGTCCTTTCTACATAATGGGAGAGATATTTAATATCAGTTATCAAAATATTAGAAGCATATTACATGCTTTCTTCTATTATATCAAGAAGTAATTTGTTCATTCCTAAACATTCAATAAAGGAAAAACCCATATGTTGTGAACATCATTCTTATTAGCTAAAAATATTACAATATGATTACTATTAATACTAAAGAGTATAACAGAAGCAGGATGAAACAGTTAAAAAATTAAATGCTGGAGTCAAGCAGCCCATTTCCTGGTGGCTGATCCACTCCAGGCCAGTTATTTAAACTGTGAAATCTCTGCATTCCCATTTTATACACAGGGAAAATAATAAAACACATCTCATAGAGTTGGTACATTCTATCATTTAACTTTCACAAGTACTTAGCTCAGTGCTGGCACTATAATGAATAAATTTTTATAACTGTCTTTCCACAACTCCTCCATGACCTTTGAAAGTTGTGAAATAGATGAAGTCAATTCTTTTCTTTTTCCATGTCTCAAATTTTATCTTCTTTCTCCATTCTGAGTATATCTTTTTTCCCCTCTTTCCAACTTGCATTTCCGTACCTTCATTTCCCAAGGTTTCCATTGCATGCAGGATGACCCTAGCAATCTAAAGTTTCCCACTGGGGGGCGCCAACAAGTCAGCATCGCCCCTGATTCATTACCTTTTGTCTTTTGATGTTTGGCTGACTTTGATTATAGAATTATATTTTTGCTTTTTAAATAGTTTAAATAATTTCATCACTATTCAGAAAACTATGACTGAGAACTTCGAATATATTTGTAGTTAAATTCTCCAGTGTTTTTCAATCCCTATTTTTAATCTCCACACTAACTGATCATTATAAATGATTTACAACACAATTATCAGTAGTAAGATAACTATAAAGACAAGTAACTCGTAATCACAGTTGTCAAAGCTAAAAGAAACCAATATTCACATACTTGCAATGAACCCTTAATGAAGCAATTACCAGTTTTACTACTTCTATATTATACTCTAATTAATCTTTAAACAAAAAAAATTATCTAAGAATCTTAGATGAATTTATTCACCCTGACCTACAGACTAGGACCCACATGGGTCTGGACTCAAATTACCCAAAGATAAATAATATAAATAGAAAATGCTTTGGTCAGTATTTTTAGGTTAGTCATATTTACATACAACAAAAGTATCACCCATTTGATACTGTAAGTTACCGAAAGAAAGCAAGGATATCACAGGAAGGAAAAGCTATTTGGAGGCCATTTGCAAAGCTAATCCCAGTTACTGGCATTTCTCTTCCACACCTCAAGGCATTTCTGCATTTTTTAAAGGCCAATAAGATAATCTAAAAAATGTTACTGTTGCAAAAGCAGCGTTTTTCAGGATAAGACAAAAAGACAAATGTTTGATGAATTAAAATAACATACCTAAAAACCCAGAGAGGGCGGAAGACTATCTGGAGAAGAAAGGACGGGATCAAGAGACCAGGGACAGTCTATGCACTCAGCATTGTGGGAAAGTCCTACGACCACCTGTGCCCCCCAAATCCAGAAAAATAATCTGCCCCTTTATATCAGCAAAGAAAGGGATACACATATAAAATACATCAATGTGTTAAAAGGAACACATATTGTACATACATACGTAAAACTAACAATTCATTTTGAAAAAAAAAATGTTCCAAAATAATACCAGAGTTGTTCTAAAATGGGCTCTGATCCTCTGAAAGCCTAAAAAGTAAAGACCATGCTTTTTGGGTACATGGACTGTTACTGCATAACTCAAGACAAATTGAGGAAAATCATTAAAGAAAAAACTAAAAGTGGATTTTTCAAAGATCTTTATAGAGTGATTCAGTGGCTGAATAAAAGATATCATTTTCCAAAGAAATCTGAAAATTGTATTAATTTTTTTGAAATTTCATATATGATGGAAGTTATCAAACAAAAATATTTTAAAACATCACATCAAAGATGAAGCCAGCTTGATCAAGAAAACAAATTTTTAACCTTAGTAAAAAAGTAAATAAATATTTGAAGATTATATCTAATTTTATCTTTTTTGTCTTATTTATAACTTCATATTTTTTAAATATTATATATATACTATTTCATCTTGGCTTGTCAACTTGACTTATTACGAATTTTGTTATGTTTATATAATACACGATGCCTGTCCAGAAAGTATCCAGCCATTGTTATTACTAATATAATGAGAATGGTTTGCAAGACGACATTGATGTAACCTGGCAGCCAAAGAGAGTGGACTGCAATGCACACGCATGAACAATGACGACTTCACTGTACTAGTCAGTGGGTGGTGGAGGCGTCAAGTGAGCACGTGTACTGTGAGGCTGTTGCTTTCAAAATGACTCAGTGAGTAGAGCAACAAATCTGCATCAAATTTTGCGTTAAGCTTGACCATTCCTCCACAGAAACTATTCGGATGATTCAGAAGGCTTTCAGGAACAATGCAAGGAGTGCAGCACAAATAAAAGTGTGGCACAAATGCTTCAAAGATGGTGGAGAATCTGTTGGAAGTGATCCATGTTCTAGAAGGCTGTAAGAAGCAGAACACCGGAGAATGTTGAATGTGTACGGGTTAGGTTAAGAGATGCTGGGAGAACTGTGTGAGGTCCCAAGGTGCCTACTTTGAAGGGGATTGAAGCGTCATTGTCCTGTGTACAATGTTTCTTGTGGTCTTGTATCTTCTTCAATAAATGTCTCTATTTTTCACATTACATGGCTGGATACTTTCCAGACAGACCTCATATATTCTTATTTTTCCTACTAAAAAACAGTGAAATGCTAGACTAATAAGCATTGACAAAAATAAAAATTTTAAGGAAATTATATTAGTTTTCTATTGATCTACAACAAATTATTACCACACGTTTAATGCCTTAAAATAGCACAAATTTATTATCTTACAGTCCTGTGGCTCAGAAATCCAGTATAGTCTCAATGGACTAACTTCCAGAAGTCAGCAGGGCTGCACTCCTTTCTGGAGTCTCTAGGAAAGAATTTGCTTTCTTCTTATTCAGGTTATTGGCAGAATTCAGTTCCTTGCAGTTGTAGGACCAAGGTCCCCATTTTTCTGCTGGTTGTAAACAGAGGGCCACCCCAGTTTCCAGAGGCCACCACATTCCTTGGTTTACTTCCTGTATCTTCCTGTATCACAGCTAGCAATGACAGGTCAGGTCCTTCTTGAGTCACATCTTTTTGACCCACTACTCTTCTATATTTTTCCACTTCTAAATACTCATGATTAGGTTGCCTCCCCCAGATAACAGCAGATAATATTCCCAACTCAAGGTCATTAACCTTAATCACATCTGCAAAATCCCTTTTCCATGTAAAGTAACATATTCACAGATTCCAGGGATTATAATATGAATATCTTTGGGGAGGAGGGGACTTGTCATTATTTTGCCTACCACAGAAATATTTTCTAATATCCAAAGAACAGATAGTTTCTATGTAATTAAACTCCTCCGAGGCATTGAAAGGATGAAAATAATATAAATTCAAATTATGAGGACACTAATATTAAAATCAGTTAAGAGTAACACCTAAAAAATAAATCTACAAACTGATCTAATCTGTTAATATAAATGCAAATGACTTTAATACTAGTAAATCAAATATAGCATTTAATTAGAGCAAAGCATGACTAAGTAGGGTTTCTTTCAGGATGCAAGGAGTGTTCAAATTAAGAAATATATTCATATAATATGCTATGCTTATATAAATTACTATAATAATAGTTTAGAGGAGAAACATACAAAATCAACTCAAAAGATACTAACAGTATACTTTGTAAAATTTATCATGCATTATTTGTGAAAAACTCTTAATAATCTATGGGAAATAGAACTTTGTAAACAGGAATCTGAATCAATCGGACACCGATTATAAACATCATATTCGGTGAAACACTAAACATTTAGACATACTAAATTCAGGAATTAAGCATAGGCTATATTTTATACTAGCAATTCTACTTATAGGAATATATCCTTCAGGAAAACCCTTGCACAAGTAAGTAGGAATATACATAACTTCAATAACAGAGGTTAGATGAAATGTAGCCATGCTAGAAATCAGACAGATTTTACATTGTCCTATAACTTGAAAATGAAGGCTCTATTTTGGCTAATCCAAGAATTTCATATGAGTTTCTCTTAGATATTAAAGGTTTTTAATGAAAATTATGCATAACTCCATAATTTGGGGTTAAAGTCAAAGGCTATTTACATGATATTAAGTCTTAAAATCTAGACTTGATATCCTATATACATGATGGTTCTTCTTACCCATTCTCTTCAAAACAAAGAATGTAATCAATTCCCAAGTCAGTGAGACTACTAAGCCTACATAAAGAACAATGAGAGTCTATTTACCTATTATCCATTACCCATTCTGAGAACTAATCACACATCATTTCATTCTGAGAATTAATCATACATCATTTCATATTTTCAATTGCATTTATTCCTCTTGTAACTTCATGGCTCTATAAGGCCTCTTTCAAATTATAAAGAGATGAATAGAGAAGAAGAAAATGCAAATAAAATATTTTAATGCTTAACAATGGTCCTGACAATGATATTTTAAAAGATTTTTTCAGAACACAACCACAAAAAATGATAGACACAGAGCTTCTAAATTTAAAATCCACAATGTTGCTTTATAAAGTTGTTGGATGGTGGTCCAGTTTTACCATCCCAGTGATATTTATGCCATTTATAATAGTAAAGAATCAAACAGATCCATGATCAAACCTGGTGGGATTTCATTAACTAACTTGTACAGATAAGGGCCAACATTTGCTTTGGAAGTCTTTAAATCTTCAGATATAGTATTTTCACAGTCATTGCAATGCCAAATGTCGGGATACCAAAAAATTGTAGATACTGCTTACAAATTTAGTCATTCCTATAGATAAATTTAATCACTCCCAGATAAAGTAAATTTATTTAATTTAGATAAAGACTATTTCAAAATGCATTGTAAGAGTTATTTTCAATCACGTTTTAAAACATAATCCCTGGAATTTGAAAGGGATTGTTATGATAAGTACAATTGAATTTTCAAATTGTATTATCTAAATTGTTAAATGTGGGTTGCCTTCACACTAAGAAGTGTTGTGTGAATTTCTTAACAGCAGATATGAGTTTCACGTTAAAGTTGGTTTACACAACACATACCAAGGATATGCCACTCCTGCGGCCTGAAAGAGGGGTGAGAAAAAGTATTACAAATCTGTAGAAAAGACTTAAAAATCTTACCATACAATTGCGAATCAAATAAGAACAATAACAACAACAATAGAACTAGTGGGGGGTTTTCCTCTTACCTTTCTTCTCAATCAAAATAAAAAATATAGCCAAGGGGGCAAATAAAGACACCTCCACTTTACCAGCATAATAAAGTGGATTATTCTACATGGGAAATCATCACAGCAATGCAACATTCACTTTCCCTAAGGATTTTACGCATATCTTCTGCCAAAAATGATATGCCAAATGTATAAAAATGATGTGCCAAATAATCACACCATGGAAAAGATGATTAAACAAAAGATCTACTTGTCTCTTAAGTAAATGGTGACTTGGACCAGCTCAGCAGTTAACATTACGCCATAAAAACAAGCATAATGTGTGATTTAGCAAGAATTCGAAAGGCATGAGGAAAAGAAACAAGGAAATAACAAAAACTTCTATGAGCCAGTGTCTTCAAACATACTACAGTGATCCGCATGTCTTTATATCTGGAAAAATGAGAGCAAACATTTCCAGAATAAAAAGGCTTAAAGGATCCTTAATTAAGAAAAATGTGCTTACTTTCCTAAATCTAGAAAATGTGGCTCATCCTCAGGGAGCTCTGCGGATCTCAGCTCAGAGTGGAACTCAATCCCTGCCTACAAATCTTCACCATGAGCCACAAGGCTCCCTGTACAAGGGGGCTGGCTAGAGAGCAGAGGACTAGCAAGCAGACGGTTTGGACTGCCTGTTGTAAAAGGTTACACTAAGTACAGTCATCAGGATTGAGCACCAGGACAAGAATAACTAGGACAAAGCTGCACTGAATACTTTGAGATCACAGTTAACTTTGTTGGCAAGAATTGGCCAAAGCAAATTAATTGGTTTAAAATGACAATTTGGTCTAAAAGCTGATTTACTTGAAAATGAATATTCCCTTGTTACTGCTTTTTTTTTTCAACTACTGGTATATTTGGTATACTGCTGCCCTAATATTGCTCTGTTCCCACCATCCATCTAGCTGCCCCGAATTAAATCATAGTGATTTTGTAAGAAGTTAGGAAAAAACATATACAACAATTGAGGATTCTTTGAAACAACCTGATTGTCCTTCATTTCTTGGCATAAAAATTAAAATGCAATCTGACAAGCTTGGCCTCTTAAAAAAAATGTCAAAAAGCACTCATAATTCAGGCCTTAATTTTTGTTATAATGTATTACAAAAACAATAGCATGCTCATGGGAGAAAATAAAACACAGGCAAGCAAAAATGGAACATAACAGACATTAAGAACCCACTACGGGGGGTGGAAATAAGCAAAGTAACTGAAACATGATTAAACTATATGATATTTATCCATATAGATCCTTATTTATACATACATATTTACATATTTCTTAACTATGGTTTATATACATAATACATTAAGTATCACACATTTAAATTGTTTCAACTTCACATGATAAATAGAAGAAATAAAGGCTAAAAGTTACTAAATACAATTATGTATATAGAAAAATAAAAAATGGACAAATTAAGTTTTTAAAAGTATAAAAAATTTTAAAGTTAAATGATAAAGGTTTAAAGACAAAATATTTTTTTAGTTTTAAAAATACATGAGAATTTAACAAAATTGATGGCATAGAAAATATTGAGAGCCTTGCTTTTAACTAAATTGTCATTTAAACCAAGTTGTTTATCAACTTGCTGAAAGTCCAAATGTTTTTGATCAACACATGTGCTATCCACAGTTTGCAACATACAGCAACATATACCCACATGCATTTTTACATAGGATCTTTACATAAAATAATTGTTAAGGATTAGATTAAATGAAAAACCTAGTATGCTAGTTTCCAATGGCTACTATAACAGATTACCATAAACTTGGTTGCTTAAAACAACAGAATTTTATTCTCTCATAGTTCTGGAGGCCAGAAATCTGAAGTCAAAGTCTTAGCAGGGTTATGATTCCCCCAGAGGGTCTAGGGAAGACTCCATTACTCACCTCTTTCCATTTCTGGCAGCTGCCAGCATTTCCTGAATTATGGATGCATCACTACAATCTCAGCCACCATGGTCTCACTGCCTCCTCTTTGTGGGAAATTTCCCCTTGTCTCTCTCTTATAAGGACACTAGTGATGACATTAGGATCCACTGGGACAAACTAGGATAATCTCCCCATCCCCATCACAAGATACTTAATCACATCTCCAAAGGCCCTTTTTTCAAAAAAAAATAACAATAACAGATCCCAGGGATCAGGAGGTAATACCTTTGTGGGGGGGGGCAATTTTCAACCTAACACAGTCCACCCTCTTGCCCCCAAAGATTCACACTCATCCCACATGAATGTACATGCACCTCATCCCAACATTTCTAAATGTCTCAACACATCACAGTTAAGCACAAATTCTTATTTCAATAGCATCAGCTTGAAAGTCCCAAATCTCATACTCCAAATCAGGTATGGATATGATCCATCCTGGGACAAAATCTCCTTCCACCTGTGAACTTGTAAACTAGAAGGCAAATTATCTACTTCCAAAATATAATGTTGATATAGGCAGAGGATAAGAGTTGCAAACATCCCCATTCAAAAAGGATGAACATGGAAGGAAGGAAGGAAGAAGTCACTGGTCCCAAGTAATGTTGAAATCCAACATGACAAATTCTGCCAGGTTTCAAGCTCTGGGAATAGTCCTCTGAGCTTGAGGCTATGTCTTCTGGTCCAGAGGCTCTGGTCTCTGTGCCCACAACTCCAGCCTTGAAGTGATTATTCTTTTTTCTTGAAGGATAGCACGTATGTCCAGCTGAGCAGTTTAACTGGCTTGTTCCCTACCTATAGAACTTGGGGAGTCTTACAGTCTTCCTTCATTTTGTCCTGCTTGTAAACCTTTCAGTCCAAACTGGTGATGTTTCTCCTGATATAACATTCTTGAAAACCTTATTGGTCTCCTGTGTATATCATAGTGATTTATACAATTAGACAAGAGGCTCCTCCACAAGTCTTTCCTGGATAATCTCATCTTTGTTTGTGGCTTCCACTGGGATGGTTGAGTGGATTCATGAGTCATATACCTAATCTCTTTAGCACTAGCAAAAGTTTGTCTGGCCACATCCTTAGCCTTATTTCCAGCATGCTTTTCTAACAGTGAATTTGCTAATTTTTACATCTTCTGCAATCTGGATAAAGTGAGTATTTCCCAAATCATCAAGTGCTGGTTCCTTTTTGCTTAACAGTTCTTTCCTCAATTTATTGTTTATCCTCACCCTTTACTATAAGCAGCAAGAAGATATCATGCCATATTTTTAGTACTTTGGATCCTCAGCTTAATATTTAAGATCATAATTTAAAAGGTCTGCTTTTCACACAGCTGCAGGACACAATTTAGCTAAATTTTCTGCCACTATATGACAAGGATCAACATTCTTCCAGTTTCCTGTAACATGTTCCTTATTTCCTCCTGAGCCCTTACCAGCAGTGCCTTTAATGTTCATTGATTTACCAATAGTCTATTTATAATGACATACACATTCTCTGAGATGACAAAGATTTTCTTTACCATGATCTTCACTTCTTCACTGAGCCATCACTGTCAGTCTTTAATAGCCATATTTCTACCAATGGTCTGTTCAAGGCTATATAGACTAACTCTATCATGTGCCTCAAAATTCTTACAGTCTCTACCCATTACCCAATTCCTAAGCCACTTCCACATATTAAGGTATTTACTTCCTGGAACCAAAATCTGCATAAGTCAGTGTTCCAGCAGAGAAACAGAAACAGCTGACATGTCTGACTATGTATGTATACACACACACATATATTAACATATAACAGATATTTATTGCTATTGCAATAAATTATCCAAGTGTGGAGACTGGCTAGGCAAGTACCAAATCCACAGAGCAGGCTATTAGGAGGGCAAGCTGGAAACTGTCAGGTGAGAGTTAACACTGCAGTCCATGGACAAATTTCTTCTTTCTCTAGAAAGCTTCAGTTTTTCTCTGAACTTTCAACTGAACTAACTAACTGGTCATCACAAGATCCTTAACTTAATCCTATCTGCAAAGACCTGTTATCCAAATAAAACAACATTTATAGGTTTCAGGAATTAGGATTTGAGATTATTTGGGGGGAGGTGTATTTTTTAACCTACAACTAGTGTTCGCAAAAATTTATTTAAAATTTCCTTGAATCTGATCCACTCTTACTGAAATTTTATTAATCCCAATTATTACAAGTCTATTCTTTTCTAATCACCTAAAACATAGGCCTTCTCATTAAATGCTCTTATTATTATTTAGGTATGTTCCATCTGCAAATATTTTAGGATCACCTCCCCCAGCTAAAATTGATTCTTGTTCTATTCTCTGTGTATTGCTTGTAGTTCCACTGCTTTCATCAATGCAGTAAGACTTTGAGAGTCATCTCTTCTCATTTTACCCACAACTAGTTGATCTTCAAGTCCTGCTAGTACCTCTTTAGTTCATTTCACATCAGTTCCACTCTCTCCCTTCCCAACTCTGAAAGTTCTTGCCTTAGTCATTAATAGAGATGACAGAGCTCAGCTAGACTGCGACCAGGCTCTGTCTTCTACCATTACCCACCTCTTACCCATTCTCTGCTCTGCTGTCAGGGTGATCTTTCTAAAACTTTCTAAATCTGATCAACTCACTTCCCTACTTAAAACCTTTGAATGGTTTCCATTACTCTCAGATTTAAGTCCAAACAGGCCCTTCTTGATCTGGCTTCTACCAACCCCTACCACCTCATCTACTATTTCTGTCCCTTCCCCGCTATGCACCCCAGGCAGCCTGGCCTAGTGTCAGCTCTTCCCAGAGAATCATGCTTCCTTCTATGTTTTAGAACATGTGACATGCTCCTGCCTTACAAGGCCAAACAACTAGGCAACTTGCATTCATCTTCCAGAATGTGACCAAGACAATGCCTTGTTTAGGAATGCATCCCTATACACTTTAAATAGGTGAATTGTACAGTATTTGACTTGTATCTCAGTTATACTGGTTTTTTTTTTAAATAACACATCCCTTTCAGCAATGCCACCAAACTCATCTAGGGTTATACGTGTCTTTTAAAACTCATCAAGCCCCCCAATGCCTACTTCCATAACTCTCATAGTGTGTTGTCATCTACTGGTTCATCTGACTCTTTGAGGACAGGGCCAGGACTAACTAATCTCCACATTCTCCTCAACAAGTATAATGTCTGACACAAAGTAGACACTCAGTAAGTGCTTATTGAATAAATAACTGAAAGAACATGATGCTTAAACATAGTGATACATGGGTTGAAACAAATTGGAATACATCTAGTCAGTGTGAGAACTGAGTTACAGTCACCTAGATTGAAGTTAATTGGGTATAATTTGCCACTTAGAAAGTAAATTACTTTTAGCATTGAATTACTAGGATTGACAAATTAGAGCCTTAAAAATTCAAAATATTAACAAATAAATGTATTTGTATTATACCTTAAAGCAATATAATCATTTCTCAATGAAATACAGTCTTTGCTTTCAATTTGAATTCCAGTTGTTAGTGTTCATATGTATCAATCTGTTTACAGGGATGAATCACTGTTAGGCTGCCATAAGCTGTGTTTAATTAGCTTTAAAGCATTTTTCTGAGTGCTTCTGTCTTTCCAACTTAAGTTCCATTAATTTTCTTGGCTACCACATTGTAGAATGAAGTGAACACGTTCTTTTTAGTGAAGCCAAATCATTCATTATAAACATTTAAAACCATTAGTCACACACCATGGAAGAATATTCATTTCTTATGTCACAAAATATATAACATTCAGAGATTTTTTTCTGTTTTCAAAGCTTTTCCACAAGTGATAAGTATCAGTCTCCACAGCATACATATTTCTAACAACCAAGTTTTCATTAATTGTAAAAATATCAGAATAGTTTGTGATGCTATGTGTACTTATTTGGAAGAAAATACAAACCAGAAGAATTATATACAAACAACATCAGCAAATTTTAGATGCCCAACCTATTAATTACTTTCATAACACAGTACATTTCCTGGCATAGGAAACCTGGCTTCCTCTTTGTCATTCATCAGGAAAGACAGAACAGGAAAAAACGGATAAGGGAATCTTTTCTTGTCTTTCCCAATCTGCTGGGCTGGAGCAGGAGAGTCTCATTCAATAACACCCAGTTTTCTTTTTTAAATTTTTATGTCAGCATATTACGGGCATACAAAAGTTTAGGTTACATATATTGCCTTTGCCCCACCTGAGTCAGAACTTCAAGCATGTCCATCCCCCAGACAGTGCACACCACACCCATTAGGTGTGAATATACCCATCCCCTCCTCCTCGCTCCCACCTGCCCGACACCTGATGAATGTTACTACTATATGTGCACTTAAGTGTTGATTGGTTAATACCAGTTTGATTGTGAGTACATGTGGTGCTTGCTTTTCCATTCTTGTGATACTTCACTTAGCAACATGGGCTCCAGCTCTAACCAGGATAACACAAGAGGTGCTAGATCACCATTGTTTTTTGTGGCTGAGTAGAACTCCATGGTATACATATATCACATTTTATTAATCCACTCATGTATTGATGGGCACTTGGGTTGTTTCCGCATCTTTGCAATTATGAATTGTGCTGCTATAAACATTCAAGTGCAGATTTTTTTAATATAGACTGTCTTTTTTTTCTCCTTTGGATAGATGCCCAGTAATGGGATTGCTGGATCAAATGGTAGTTCTACTTGTAGCTCTTTGAGGTATCTCCATATTGCTTTCCACAGAGGTTGTACTAGTTTTCAGTCCAACCAGCAGTGTATGAGTGTTCCTATCTCTCTGCATCCACACCAACATTTATTGTTTTGGGATTTTTTGATAAAAGCCATTCTTACTGGACTTAAGTGATATCTCATTGTGGTTTTGATTTGTATTTCCCTGATGATTAGAGATGTTGAGTACTTTTTCATATGTTTGTTGGCCATTAATCTTTCTTCCTTTGAAAATTTCTGTTCATGTCCTTTGCCCACTTTTTAATAGGGAAAGAATTTATGAAGACCCCAAAGGCAATCACAGCAACAACAAAATAAATAAATGGGATCTGATCGAATTAAAAAGCTTCTGCACAGCCAAGGAAACTATCATGAGAGCCATCAGACAACCTACAGAATGAGAGAAAATATTCTCATGCTACACAACCAATAAAGGACTGATAACTAGAATCTATATAGAACTCAAGAAAATCAGCAAGAAAAAAATCCCAGTTTTCTAGCTACTGAGTTTAGGAGGAGAGATTGCAGCTCAATAACATCCACTACCCCATGCCCATTATTCTCTG
>CAUYSK010008062.1:0-33289 GCA_963575035.1 Avahi laniger
GAATGCTTCTGGGAAACTTCAAATAAAAATGCACCTGCAAAGTCATGATGAATTCAGGAAGTGGAAGGAGAAAAGATTTAATATTAAGGTGTATCTTTACCCTAATTAGGCAAAAAAATTTTACCATTTAACTTTCCAAGCTTCCATAAAAAGGAGGTATGATACCTAGCCAAGCTATCCATCAAGCATGAAGGTACAAAGGAGGCATTTCAGACATGCAATAAAATATTTAATTCCCATCACACTTTCTCAGAAAGCTACTGGATGATGTGGAAGAAGGATGAGCACAAAAAGGAGAAGGAGGAGGAAAAGGAGGAAATTAAAACCAATGAGAAAGACTTTGGACACCAACAGGGGAGTCAATGCATAAGAGAAGAGACGTGAGTCCCAGGCTGAGAGCTGCGGCACCACTCAGATTAGAGTATGTCAGAAGGCTCCAGGAGGGACATCTTCACAAACATGGAAAAAAGGACATCGATGAATTGAACATTTTGATTGGAATTTGAGAAAATTAGTGATTAGTTTTGGATTGTATTAGTAATAAAAAAAAAAGAAGGAAGAAAGGGCAATTATTAAGTTAGATAAAGGAAAACTATCCATAGTCTCTAACTGACTGAGTTTGGAATTAGGATCACCTGGCCCTGGATCTATCTTAAACTACGCTGAGAGGATGGGGTGATGAGAAGAATGTGTTTGTATGCGGGGGCAAACGGTGGGAGAGAGCTAACTCCTCACCTTCTGGATGGGAGTCTAATGCCTACAGAGAAGCCAGAGGATCAAGAGGGAAAATACGACATGTTAGTTAGAAACAGGGATGTAATATCACCCTAATATCATCTTTTAAAAGAGGTAAAAGTGGTCGTCTTCTGGCAGAGAGAAATGATGCATTTCTTATGTGATGTGGAGAGGCTTGCTCAATTCTTAACCCTGGGGAACTATTAGACCATTTCAACTATGTGCATGGGCAAGTTGATAAAAATAAAATAAAATTAAAAAGAAATGTGTTGATAATTAGATAAAGTCTAGGAAGGCATTTGGCACCCTCAGGGAAAGCTGCTACTGGAAAAAACAATTTTCTTTTTGAAAAAGAAAGGTGAATTATACAATTCTTTGAAGGACTTTGTTTTTCTTATAAAGATTTCAAATATTACATAGTATTACATAGTATCTTAACAATGCAGATTGATATAACTATCTCTATCCTTGGTGATGAAAAATCAGACTTAGAGAGGCTGTGACTTATCCAGGGTCACACAGTAAGTCATTAGTGTCAAATCGTTGTCCCCAAAGGGCCAGTGCCAAGTGCTTTCTACCCACCCCAGATTTAGAGGCTTCGTTCCGGGACTGTTACTCACTGGGGGTTGCCATCCGACTCATGAAGGGCAATTTTGACCACTAGCAGCAACGTCCAGGAGGCAGATCCACCTGCCCATCACCTGACCTGCTGTCAGAACAGCACTTGCCTGTTCTGACTCACTTATCTTTCTGACATTTGGAAGACGACTGGCTGGCACCAGGGATGGTCCCCGTGGCCGTGATACAGAATCCAGATCCCGGGCCACAGTGGGAGGTGAACTCTTGACCGTGGACTCATAGCCA
This sequence comes from Avahi laniger, assembly GCA_963575035.1. Taxonomy (NCBI): domain Eukaryota; kingdom Metazoa; phylum Chordata; class Mammalia; order Primates; family Indriidae; genus Avahi; species Avahi laniger. The sequence goes on from CAUYSK010008062.1 coordinate 1,600, forward strand.
CAGAGACTCGCCTGGCACCACGTGCTTTCTCCTTGGGCTGGACGGGCAGCCAGGCGCAGCTCGCCTGCACGCTTGGCTTGCTCCTCTCACTCCTTGCCCACGGCGGCAATGGCTGGAGTCTGAGCTGGAAGATTTAGGACTGCAGGCTGTGGTTAGATGGCCCTGCCTGGGACATGCAGACCCTTTATTTCTTTTTGGACAAATTAAAAAATTGTGCTCCAGTGGACGATACACAGCTATGGAGCTTCAGAAGAGTGAGAACGAAAGAACACAGATCATGCTTCATCAGGACTCTTCGAGGGAGAGGGGACGTGCTCGCTTTGGACGGGAGAAAGGAAGAGCCACACCACGGGCTGCACATGCGACTCCAGGCTCATTCATGTTTTTCCCCAAAATACTGATGGGTGACTAAAATGCTACTTTAGAACCTGCAATTGTCAGGAAATATCTTTCATTTCCCCAAAATGACAGTGACTCTTTCCTGCCTCGACTCCCGCCCTGTCCACAGTCTGTAGCCCTGATCTGCCCTCAGCTTTCACTGTGTTGTGACCATTGCTTATGTTTTCACATGTAAAAACCTTACCTCCCAATGAACGCAGAGTCTAACACAATGCTAGGCATCAAAGTGAAGCCTTGCGGACTGATCCTCTCTCCTTCCTTTTCTACCTCTCCTCTCCCCACACGAGTCACCAAACAGCCTTGCGCCTCTGTACCTGCTCTCGATGTTCTGAAAGGGCCTCTGGGAAGTCAGAGCAACAATGCACAAAGTCCCGGTGAACAGGCCAAGCACAGGGCAGAGCTGAAAAATTCCTGCCCAACCTGGGCCGCTCTTCCAGCCCAAACATCCAGGTATTGGTTTCAAAAATATATCATAACAATTTAGTGCACAGGGTCACAATAATGCCTTGTGCAATGACTATATAAAAGGACTCTGTTAGGCAGTGACCATTATTGCAATTGTTAATAGCTCACTTTCTTGGAATATCCTTACTTCAAGCTCTGAAGCGAAGGCACTGGCGCAACTTGAAGGAATGAGAAGGCCCTGACCCTGCTTCCCATCCTGGAGAAGTCAGAGCAAATCACGGACCAAGCTGAAAGCAGCGGTTTCCATTATTAACATTGACACAAAAACCTTCATGAAAACTTTCAGTCCACCCGAGGATTGCTTTTGCCTGACACAAGGCCTAGAAAATGCCTACACTTGGCCAAAGGATCTAAATTGCTCTAGCAGCCAAGGGAAAAACAATCAACCTTACACGTTTCTATCAAATATTCTCATTCCTACCAAATCTACACTGAGGAGTGAGACACCTATGGCTTTAAGGACAGTCTGATGTGTGAGTTGTAGCTGAACTTGTGTTAACACTCTCGCCCGTCAGCAACTCCCTCAGCTGCCTGGGATCCTTGCAAGATCTCTGTTACCCTAAGGCACGTGGGCACAGATTGCTCATTCGCCGTCTTCTTGACTCGTAACCTATCGTCGCTAGTGGTTAAGTTGCACGTTTCTGGCACGTTGATAATGGGACCTGATTTCCATCAGGAAGGTCTAAATTGTCCTAATAAAGCTTTGCTTTAGTAATGCCACGTGTCTTCCTGTTAAACTGCTTTTGTGAATTCTGTGCCCCCTGACATCAAGTGTTGGATGGAATGAGAGAAATAACTTTCCTTCCTATAGAATTGTCTTTTTTTAAATTTTTTTTTATTTATTTCAGCATATTATGGGGGTACGGATGTTTCTGTTACATATGTTGCCCTTGCCCCCACCTCCCTCCCTAAGTCCGAGTTTCAATTATGTCCATCATTTGGGTGGTGCACATTGCACTCTTTGTGCATGCATATACCCCTCCTTTCCTCCCTCCTCCCCCCTCCCTCCTCCCCCCGCCCAACGTCCAATAGATGTTATTCTTATATGTGCACTTATGTGTTGATCAGTTAATACCAATTGATGGTGAGTACATGACTGCTTTGCCTTGGATTGGCCACTCAGCTAGGGAGGACTGCTTTATCAGCTCTTGGCAGGATGTGCTTCTCTTTTTGAGAGGCATACCCACTCTACTGGCATGGTTGATTCAGTAGTCTTTTGGTTGGTTCAGGGGTCTTTTGGTGCCACTGCAGTAATCCTCTTGCTCTTGATGTGGTCTTTTTTCCTCTGGTTTGTTCTGCTCTGTGCTCTCTATTGGCACTCTTCTCTCCCTAGGGAACTGGCTTTGGGTCTTCTCTTAGCTGTTAGATTCTTGAAGGCAGCCCAGCCCTTGCTGAGCACCTCTCCTGATTTGATCTGGGGTTTCAGTCCATTTTCTCACTCTCCATTGCAGTGCTCACTGCTCCAGAAATTTACAAGACTGCATGCCCAGAGCTTTTTCTCTCCATCTTCTCTCTGTATCCCTGGGCCATCCCTTTGTTCCCAGTTCAGTGGCTCCTGAACACAAAGATGTACCAAAGTGCAGGGGTTAACACAGCATCCTCTCCTCTGGAGCTCACTCTTGTCCAACTCTTGACTTCCTTGATTACATCTCAATCTGCTTCTGTGAGGTACTGGAACTAATTATGCAGATGAAGAGCTTGCACGCAAATTCAAATAATCACCATGGGTTGAAATAATAGGAAATTCAAGTGAGTTTTAGTACAGGTCAGGTCCTTTACATTAAGCTTCCAACACCCTGTCCATATTCTTTGTTGTTTGAAAGAAATTGTATCAAACATTTCTTGAATTTGTGAAACGGTTGCTAGCATTTGGTCTCTTTTTTGTAATAAAGAAATTTTAGTTATAACAGAAATTGGCCTGTAGCATTTTGATAATCATATACTAACCATATACTATGACTGGTAAAGCAAAGTCGATTCGATTTTTATTTCCATCTCCATCCATCAGCATTCTTTATGAGAAAAAAGAAAAATAATTTTCAAGCTTTTATAGCTATTGCAGCAATTTGTCAAGTTACATAGAGATCATAAAAGAATAGTCATTACTGAGTTGGCACAGAGCTTAAGAGGTTCTCTATTGCATGTTTTACCTGTACCCGAGGCAAGTGAAGTTCTGGATTTGTGTACCAGCTCTGCTACTTACCAGCTGTGTGACCTTGGGGATTGACTTAACCTCTCTAGTTTCCTCATTTCTAAAACTGTTTAGTTACACACAGGGTTGTTTTACTACTAATAATGGTGGCTTACATTTATTAAGCCTTTAAGTCACAGGCACTATGCTGAACTGCTTTACATGCATTATCTCATTTCATTCTCATAACAGCTCTTAAGGCGTGCTGTATTAGACCCTAATTTTACAAATGAGAAAAATGAGCCTCCTGCAAATGAAATGGTTGCCCAAAGTTACCCAGCTGATAACTCAACCAAAGGTTGAGTTGAGACTTGAACCCAGATAATGATGTGGTTTTTAATGAACTTTGTTTTTAACCACTATAAGGTGGTGTTGTGAGGACCAAATAAAATAAAATTGAGATAGGATAAAAAGTGACCTGGCACTATATAATTATTTATTAATGGCCATTATTACCTTCTTCAGGTAATCATGATTATCTTTTTTTCCCTTGAGCTCCTTATTTAAATATATTCTGAAAGAATAGAAGGAGTCATGTAAACACAGGAGGGTTATAAAATATGACTGTACAGAACTAAGACCCTGACTCCCATGATTCTAAGATTTGTGCCCATTTGATACTCTCAAGTTCACTACACATTCACTGCCATTTTTAGGGGGACTTAATGCAAAGGGGATCTGTTTTTCTGTTTTGTTTGAGGATCACTGTTAGCTTCTCTTCTAATTATATTGATGTTTTCCTTAATTTTGGTGATTCCTGACTGTTTTGGAAGCTGCTCCTAAGGAGTCCATAATTATCCCCAAAATAGTCATGAAATTATCAAAAATATAAAAAACAAGTAATATTTTGTTTACAAGAAATACAGCCTTGTTAAAGAGCAGAAGAGAAGTTACAAAATAAAACAAGGTCCACTAAAGCCTCCTGGTTAGGAGCACAGACCTGGCATATCAGTCTCCACCCTTCTGCTTACTAGTTGTATAACCTTGAGCAAGGTGCTCAATGCCATCAAATCTAATATGTCATCAATTATATGACACATAATTATTTCATGTACTAAGAAAGAAAAAAAAATTCCAATGAAAGGGTAACATGATGTTTTAGTGATAGTGTTTTGCCATACATGGGTTGACCACACAAGCCTCTAATTGCAAGCCTTGAAATTTCTTGTGTCTATTGGAGAGATTTGACAATTTCTCCTGCCTTCAGTTGCTTTGCTTGGCGATTCTTTTGGATACATCAGTAATAAAATCTAACAAAGCTTTCTTTTTGTGGGCATCTTTCTTTCTCAGGTTTTGTAAATCACTTAATTGTCACTTTGCAAGAAAATAAGGAACTGCATACTTTCCTCCAATGATATTTGTTTGTTTCTCTAATACCCAATTGCTACCCTGCCACTCCATTTCCAGAGCTTTTCAGCATACACAATGCTTTTTCCTTTCAATGTCAATTCAGAGTGAATACTCTTGAAAACATTTATAATGACAATAAAATTCAACATGTCTAATACTAACATTGTATATAAACTCAAGGGAAATGACAACAGTATCAATAACTATGACCAAATATGCACACAGACAAGTAGTAGCCTCCATGACATGCTATCATCTGGGCAATAGTGATTGTAAGATGCCATTGATTAAAAGATGCGTGCTAATTTTGGAGATGTAAAATGTGTATCTTAGGATCAATGAAATACAGTCATTAAGCTTTCTCATCCTGTTTTCTTGATTGAAAAAAAAGTGAGACTAGTAATGATACTTGCCTCCAAGGGGTAACATGGAAATATAGTTAAATCCTTTAGCACAATATTGGGCACATAGTCAGTGCTCAAAGACAATAACAACAACAACAACAAAACTGCTCCCTAAAGTGGACTTAACTTTAAAACCAAACATAGGGCAGGAGATTAAAGAGCAGCTATTGGTATATCTTAGCCAAATTCTAACGCTATTATGGAGATAAAATCATAAAGTATTATTTACAGGCAAAGGCCATGACTCCACAATGCCACAGTGGCAGCTTGTAAAGGTGAATGGTTGGCTACTTTTGAACTATTTAACTGGTTGTTTAATGCCAGTGTAAAGCAAATTTAACTCATTTTTAATGGATTGTTGATTTAAATATATCCACTAGGAATGATTTACTCCTAGGATCCCAAAATATCTCGTTTACCAAAACCCCATATATAAACTTCTAAGCATTATTTCCCCATTTAAAGTCATTTACGTATCATAACATGGTGCAACTGCTATGAAAATCAGTATGGAGGTAGCTAAAAAAGTAGAGCTACCATATGATACAGCAATCCCACTTCTGATTAAATATATTAAAAAAATGAAAGCAAGATATTAAAGAGATATTTGTATACCCATGTTAATAACAGCTTTATTCACAATAGCCAAGGGGTGGAAACAACCCAAATGTCCATGGATGGATGAATGAATGAACAAAATGTGATATATGTGTGTATACACACACACACACACACACACACACACACACAATGGAATGTTAATCATCCTTAAAAAGTAAGGAAATCCTGTCATATTCCACAACATGGATGAATGTAGAGGACATTATATTAAGTGAAATAAGCCAGTCATAAAAAGAAAAATATTATATGATTCCACTTATATGAGGTATCTAAAATAGTCAACTTCATAGAAACAAAAAGTAGAATGGCCATTTCCAGGGGCTGGGGGGAGGGGAGAAAGGGAGTTGTTGTTTAATAGGTATAGAGTTTGTTTTGCAAGACAAAAAAAGTTATGGAGATCTGTTTCACAACAGTGTAAATGTTCTTAACACTACTGAAGTGTACATTTAAAATTTTTTTTTATTTCAGTATATTATAAGGGTACAAATGTTTAGATGAAAAATTTTATGCTATGTTATATATTCTCAGCTCATCTTTTTTCATTTTTTAGAAAGAACTAGCACATTTCAAAACAGTATTTGCTTTTCCTCCAAAATCTCTTCTTGTTTTTATTCTGAAAATGAGAAGGTATTGTTCTGAACTGATCATATAAATGCATGTATCAAAACAATAATGTTCTATTCAATTCAGAGCACACAGGGATAAAGTGTGATTTAAAATCAGGAAATATCCCATTTTGTACTTTTCTGATCACATTGAAATTAAGCTAGAGATCAAAAACAGAACAATATAACTAGAAAACCATATGTTTGGAAATTAGGAAACAGTTCTTCATAATGAACTCATATATCAAAAAAACAAACATAAAGCCAAATATAAAATAGCACTAAATAATAATCAATAGAGTACATACATAAACTTACAAGATACAGCTAAAACAATGCTTAGAAGAGATTTATAATCTTAAATGCTTATATCAGTGTAAATGAATATTAATGAGCTAAGCATTCAGCTTAAAAATTAGAAAAAGAATGACAGACTAAATCCAAAGAAAGTAGAATAACCAAAGAATAAAGAGCAGAAACCAATGAAATAGAAAACCTTTCTAGAGGCAATCAATAAAGCCAGCAGTTGGTACTTTGAAAAGACTAATGAAATTGGTAAACTTTTTGCAAAAATGATCAAAGATAAAAGGTATCAATAAGCAATATTGGGGTGGGGAGAATAGTTATAAATGCTTCAGAGATTAACAAAGTAATAAAATAATAATTATTGAAAATCCTTAAGAAGTTGAAAAATGTAGATGAAGTAGACAAATTTCTAGTGAATGGTAACAAACATCCAAGGAACAAATAATTTCAATTTTACACAGTTTATTCCAGTTTTCAGAAAAAGAGGGATCACTCATAAACTCTTTTCATGACCCTGGCATACTGTTGATATCAAACCAGACAAAAAAACGGAGAAAAGAAAGTCACAGGCTGATTTCATTCATGAATATATATTCAAAAATTCTAAGCAAAATATTAGCAAATCAGATTCAGTAATGCATAAAAGGATAATACATCATAACAAGTTTGATTTATTTTCAGAATACAAGATTGTTTTAATCTTTTAAAATCAACTAGTAAAAAAAATAAATAAATAAAAAGTAAATCAGTTAGTAGAATTCCCCATATTATGAGATTAAAGAAAAAACGATATGATTATTTCAATAAAAGCACAAAGACCATTTGATAAAATTCAACATTCATTAATGATAAAACTCTTAGTAAACAGGAAGAGAAGAGAACATTCTAAATTTGGTTAGTGAGATTTTAAAAAGCACACATTTGTGGTAAAATATCAAAAGTATTTAGTTTGCGATTGGGAAGAAGACAAGGGTATCAGCTATCACAGCTTCCGCTCAACATTGTACTGGCAATCATAACCAGTGAAATAAGAAAAGAAAAAGAAATAGTTTCAGTATTGCAAAGGAAGAAACAAAAATATTGTTATTCACAGATCATATGATTGTGCACATAGAAAAATTTAAAAGTGACAGATAATACAAGGATCAATAAGAGTATTTGACCAAGGTGTCTGGACATAAAAGTAATATAGAACAATCAGTTGAAATTCTACACACCAGAATAGTATATGTGAATAGCTAACAAATATATGAAAAGTTTCTCAACCTCATTAATAATCAAGGAGGTATAAACTGAAGCAACAATGAGGTAACTGCTGCATATCTTCAGGAATACTTATTGCTTGTTCTGCTAGCATGGTAACTATTAAATATATTTTACATATATTCTCTTTATACATATTATCTTGTATATAATTTAATAAAAACCCAACTCTCTCTCCTTATCCTACATTCACTATTTCCCAACATCAATATTAAATTATTTTTAAAAATATCAGTTAACACTCTTCTTGATATTCCATCTTAATAAGGGAAGAAACAGAAATATTTTCAAGCAATGATTGCCTCTGAAGCCCTGGAGTGGGAAATTTGGGACTAAGGGAAGTCCATGATAAGAGCAGAGGAAGTGGGGTGAGGGAGAGTACATTCGGAATATAAACAAATCCACTTACAGAATCCAGTTGTTTTTTCAGGTAATTGTCGATAGTTCAAAACACATTTTTGTCCAACAACTTTTAAGAGCTGCAAACAGACTTACTGGCAGATTTTCTGATCTATTATGGCAATGGAAACCAGCTGATGCCTGTTTTCAAATGTGTTTGCAGACGGCCAGAACTTATGACTCAATTAATATAACAAACGTGTCTATGAACTTAATGTAATCCTTTTGACCTTAATAAAGTCTTAAATCCTGAGTAAATCTGTTTTAAGATTGAAAAATGTACACAAAAGTAAAACATTCCATACACATGCGCTGTAGTTTATGACTCTTGCCTCCTACCACTGCTCCCTGGCTAACTTAATGCCATTTAAAGTGCTTCCTTTGGTGGTAGTGAATTATAAATCCATATCTTTGTAAGATGCTCTCGTCAGCCCACAAGTTTGTGCATAACAGCGTCTGCACGCTGGCATTGATTTGGTTGGCAGGTTGAAAAATGACCGAGGACTTTCTGTTCTAATTCCAAATATCATTGTTTGTAATGATAATATGCTTTTCCTTTTCTTGGATTTTCCACCATGGAAATGCTAGACACATTACAATAAAATATATTCTTATGCAAATAACCCAAATAGGGTTTTTTTTTAACCCCCAGAAGAAATGTCTGAAAGAACATCCTGTCAAAAGCAAAATACTAGACTGAAGTTTCTCAATGGGCCACTATGTACCATTATTTAGCTGAGCTGTTAAGTCTCTAAGTTATTATATTATTACTGAATTGAAGGAATAATAAAATTATACTGCATAGTGAGCCCCTAACCCCTCCCATACATAGCAATTACAACTACAGATGAAAATGACTGAAATTTTATCACATCAAAGAAGACACCAGCCAGCCATTGGCCTCATGAAAGCCATTCTGGAGTTTTGAGTTAGATTCAAAAGGGATGTTGTTTGGCATATTCTTCTATTGTTTCAGAGGACCCTGTCAATCAGCACAGCAGTAAGTAGGGAACTCTACTGCTTGCTATCACCAGCCAGTAGACAAACTGGTTTGACTCTTTTAACCTGACTGGTTATATAATCTATTTTTATTATGAAAGAAGAGCAGAGTTAGTAGATTTTGTCAAGACTGAAACTAAACCTGGATGTTTTAAAGACAAGCAACCCATTCCTTATATTATATTATCTACATTCGAACCTGTTTAGAATAATTATGTTAGTGGGGAAAGGAAGAAAGATCCCTAAACTGAAAACAAAGAAATGCAGATTCTGTTCTCACCTTGAGTCCCACTCCCTACTGAAGATGCTTTGTAAGAACCCTGAGGATCCTGGCTTTGTTTGGGGAGGTAACTACAGTTTTGTCATAGAGGGAAAATTAATCATTGCTTAGAAAAGCCAATATAGCAAAATTGAAGTTGAAAAAACAAATGGGTCCCCTATGTCGAATTTGGTATTACCTAAAATTTACCTTATCTTGTTCTGGAATTTCCAGTCTTCTTGATGGTGGTAAACTAAATAAAACTGACTGCTGAAGGCAACTCACTTTCTTCTAATTTAAAACTCTCTTTTAGGTGGTAGTCATTTCATTCACAGTTCAAACCCTTTCTCAAGGATTTATCAAGGGATTTTCCCTTTCCCATTTCCCCATGTTGACCTCTGTGTGCAGAGGAAAGTCTATCTATGATGGCAGCAGCAGTAGGACAGAGAGGGTTTTTGGTTTCTTCTGTAACCTTCCTCATCCTGCTGAGTTTTGGAGCATCTATGCAGTGCTAATGTCTGCTGCGGTGTGGCTGTTTTCCTGCAGCATCCACTGCAATGATCCAGGGCCTCTTTGGTCTTGAGGTCTCTGCGCCTCCTCATCCTGCACCAGACCTCTTCCAGCTCATTAGCTCTTTCAGTCTCTCCCTTCCTCTGCCACTCACAGGCTGTGTAGGCCACAGTGCTGTCTCAAACCATTTACATAGGTACGTGTCCTGCTGACGCTGCCATACTTAATGTTTCAAGTATATCATAATTAATCTTTCCATATTAGAACATGGCCATGAAAGTAGACCATCACCTGGTATATTCTAGATTCTCACAACTTATCTAGGGCTTTTCTTTGACGTTCTCAGGGGTAAGACATCTTCTCCCTAGTCTCGTTTGCTTGAAATACAGTCCTCTATCAACTCTTCCTCTCAGTACAGGAAGAGTTTTGCCCTTCCTGGGTGACAAATCCTTTATATAACATATCTTTCATGCTCTTTTACACTGTGGCTAATAATAAATCTTTGTTCTCAGAGTGCCAAGTTTAATTCTTACTATACAATAGGATTTAAAAAAAGATTTAAAAACCCTTCAATTTCCCAACTGAACCTGGTTTTCAAGATCTTTGTCTTGCTATGGACTTGGAAAAATGTTGTTTGAAATCCAATTTGAACAATGAACTTCTTTGTTCTAAGTTGTACCAGCACCACTTCCTACCACCTTCCTCACCCTAAACAATGAATGCCGTTGGTTCAATGGGTAAGAAAATATGTATGGAGAATGAAATATACATTATTTCAATATTTTTATATAGATCATCCCATTATATAAATATATCTTTCTGTTCAATTATTGATCACATTTTATACCATAATTTTGATGTACTAGACTACCCACTAGGGAGCCAATGGTTCTCAGTGTTAGATACCACATACCCGATACAGAGAAAGTTAGGGAGAAAACAGCCTTCATTTGCGAAGTAATGTTTTTCAAATTGAAGAGGAAAATTCAGGATGCTTTGGAATTAGTAGCCCCTACATGAGTGTGGTTGAGGGAATGTCCTTTCTCAAAGGACATTAGATGATGCAATTGTATTTGAGAAGACATTGGAAGGACATATGAAACAATCCCTTAAGGTATCTGTTTAAGGAAGCAGTATTGAAACTACCTGTGGATGAAGATACATAGACTCAAATTTATTGTTAGTTTATCACTCAAGTTTCTTCTGAATTGATTTTATCATTAATGGAGATTCAGAATCCAAGTAGCAGTATTTGAGAACAGGAGAAAGTAATATAAAAACTTGATAGTTATTAAAGGGATGGTGGATCCACAAACATTTAATAAATCTTATTAATATTTTCCTTATTTTGCAAGTTAGAAACTGTGCCTCAAGGAGAAAAAAATGATTTTCTAAGAACTTACCTCAACTTGCTACTATGTATCTTGCAGTATTTCTGTGCTACGTTCTTGCTCAAATTTTAATCACAAGATAAGTAGCTACATAAAGTATCTGTGTTTCACACTAGCAGTATCGTGAGGTCATTATACAGCCACATTTTGTCATTCATGTTTTTTTCAGAGCCTAAAAGAGGCTGTAGAAATCAGAGTGTTCAGACCAAATGTGGCAAAAGAAAATGAGGAAAGTATGGAGAAAGTTCAAATAATTTTGAGATTAGTTTCCAGTTTTGGGGGCTTTAAAGTATACTTAATACTTTTATATCAATCTAGATGATAAGCTAAGTTTATTGCAAAACTTTATTATGAGCTAGGAGATCTTGGTCCTTGGCCCTGGAGTACCGCTAAATAAATTGGTCGACTTTATCAAAGTGAGTGAACTTCTGGGCTTCCAGTTTCCTTATGGGTGAAGTGAGACTATTTAACTGCACAATCTCCACGTTCTTCTCTAATAGTCAGTGAGTCTATGTGGATTCTATAGCCCACAGATCTATCATGTCTTTGCAATCCCCAGATCCAATCAATCACCACGTTTTGCTATCTTCTAAATATTATTTGAATTTATCCATACCCTTCCATCTCAGCTTCTCCTTGTTGAGAGCCTCAATAATTCTGATCAGCTTCCTACCTGGTTTCCCTGACTTTCTTAACCCCTTCCAAAATCCCTTCTTTGATAGTGCCAAGGTGATTTTTGTTAAAACACTAATTCAATCACATTGCACTCAAGGTTATAAGATAAGCCTTCTGTGGTTCTTCCAGTTCTTCTATTGCTGTAGTATAAAGTATGGCTTGCATGATCTGCTCGCCACCCCTTCTTCTCATTTTAAATGATTCAGCTGAGCTGTTCCTGTTACTCCCCTGCTAAAACACTGCAGAAACTGTGTCTATTCCAAGTGCTTAGTCCAGGACTTGGCATGTAGTTAGTATGTGCTCAATAAAAGTCTGTGGACTTTACTGTATGAATTCAATGATAAGCTTGGCTCTACAATGGTTATGTGTCATGGCAATCACTCATTCTCAGGTTCTTCATCCAGAACCCCTACTATGGGTGAGGTGCCCCTCTGTGCTTCAGCATCTTCTGCTGACCTCTGTAATAGTGCTCATAACACTGGATGACAATTGCCTGCTTGTTGCTCAGTCTACTCCTATAGACTGTGAGCAAATTGGGGACAGGGCCCAGGTTTTGGTCAGCGTTTTATTCTTAATGCCTTGTGCATGACAGTCACTCAACAACTGAATGAATGAGTGAATGAATGAGTGAATGAATGAATGTCACCAAAAAGAGGACTCAGTTATTAATATATTGATACACACTTCTCTGTAGTACATTGGCTGCTACTTTTGCCAAAATAAGAAATTAAAATCCTTATTAAAAAAGAAAGAGACTTTACCGTAATAGAAAATGTTCAGAAGGATGGGGTCTTTTGGCTCTTGAAACACTGACTTCAGCCAGTTGACCCATTGAGGTGCTGGTGGAAGATGCAATTGTTGGCCACTATGGCTGACTGCATCATTGGGTGGGAAAAGAAAAGGCAGTACTCCTCAAGGGATAGGGGACAGCTGGGGCTATGAGGATGGTGCAGGCGTCTTGAAAAAGAAGGACAAATAACTGGGAATAATCAGGCAGCAATGGCTAAAGACAAGTTTCCATTGTGTGATTGTGTTAATTTTTGAAAATAAGAAGATATTTATTTTACATGCTATGGTAATTAAGCAAACAAAAACCTATATGACCAAAAAGTGAAGATTGATACATGCGTTCACTGAGAGCAGGGAAAATTACACTCACGGAGGAAAAGATTCCATATGTTCTCCAATACCTAGGCACAACTGGGTGCCGCTTTAATGACTTTCCAAATGCACCCCGTTGTTCTTAGGTATTGAAGAACATATGGCACGTTTCCCCTTTAACTGTGAATTTCCTTGCTTTTGTCAGTTGGTGTCTCAAGCTTAATGTATTTAATGCAGCTTTTGTGGGTGTGAATACAGTCCGAAGTTGTTATTAGAGGGGCCGTGTTAATAGTATACGCAGATGTTATCTCTTAGTCTTTTCCAAATATGCTGTGAAAATCTACATATACAGGTCTAACTTTGAAATTGTTAATAAAGACCCTTCAAGAGTTTCCAGATCGTTCTCCTCAGCTCCAAACTTAGCATGGATGATAAATGACCATTTAGTTGCCAATATAGCACAATATTTCAATTTCCTGCCTTCCCAAAGGTATTTGAAAGGTTGTACGAAGTTCATACTCACAGTATGTGTTGTCTACAATTCTGTGATCTCCGACTGGCTAACTTTAACCAAAACCTTTTCAATTAACTCAATACATTCCTGGATAAAACCAGCCCACTCTAAGCTCTGTACAAATATGTCTGTATTGATTTTGTTGGCAAAGACTCCCTAAATTCTGATAAAATCTGTTCTTTCAGGTGATATAGAAAAGAGAATATTGTCTGTGTAAGGCAAACAGTAAATGAACAGGATGATCAATATTTTATTTACAAAAAGTTACAGATTTGACTGTCTGTATTTTTTGCACAACCAGCTTCTGAGAGTGTTAATGAAACTCTAAAGGGAAAAACAAATCCTCATTCATAGTCCTGCCATCCCCTGCAAATCAAATTGTCTTCATTTTTTCTTCATCCCCTTCTAGTCCCTGTCAATATGCATACATAATTTTTCACGTAATTACACTTCTAGTATAGAAATAATTGTGTAATTTGCTTTTTTTTAAATTTAAAATTATGGTGATAGGATTCTAAGGAAAGCTATATAGCACATTCTTGTGGACAAATAGAGCAGAGCCCAGAGCAGAAAACTGAAACTCGTGTACTGAGGTTTGCAGGACAGCTGAAGCCCAGCATTGCAAAGTAGAGAAAGGTCCCTGACTAGACTAGGTTGGCTCATTGTTTGCCTTTGAATCCTCATTGTAAGCAGGGGAGCCAAAAACAAGGGCTGCTTGTGATTGTCCCATTATTCTGACAGCCAGGCTGCCCAGAGAAAGGAGTCCAGTGCAGGCCAGTCGACAAGTCCACTGGGGGTTTAATATCATCTAAAAAAAAAAAAAAGGAAACAAGGCTGATTTCTGATGATCCACCAGAAGGCTGATTATAGAATGAGCATTTCTGAAGTCTGTAACTTATAGGAAAGCTATTCCTTTCTGTTGATTGAGGACTCACCTTAAGTTCACTATATTGAGGCTAAGGCTGTGACACTAAGGATCATTTTAGGGATGGTGAATAGCAGCAAACACACTAATTAGTATTGCAGATGGACATTATGGCCAGGGATTAGAATGATAGAATTCCTAAATAAAGATCTATACACACAGTTAAACATACAGTTAGTGGATATAACACTTTTTTAAAAAGTACATAGATATGTTAAATTGAAAACGACCATGGGTTTCAGCTAAATCCAAGCTCTGCTTAATATTTATTGATTGGCTAAGTCAAGAAGTAGTACATTTGAGGCAGAAAAAGAAATTTCTAATATTGTTTTCACAAAATTGGCAATATGAGAGAAATAATTGGAATCCAAGTTTGTGGGTTTTCTAAGTCCATGTCAGTGGACCAATTTTCTCTGTTTATCATTGTAAGATTTAACATGAAGTGACCCCTTCTGGATAATGACACATCCCTTCAGCCAACTATGATGTTAGCCAGAATGTGGATGGTGACTGCTGGGCTCTGATTCTTACCAATGTCTGGAATACTGAATTTGGTAGTCATTTCTTAAACAAATATAGCCTGTATACTAATTTTTTTCAATTTTGATTGGAAATATAAGTTGCTCACTCCAGACTTATGAGCTAATGCTAACTTGCAAGACTACTGTTTTGCTAAAATGATGACAGGGTGAAATGTATCCAAGAATTTGGTGAAACTTTCAGACAAAATTTTAGGATCTATTACTGCAGAGATTCTTAAACTCCCTCTCACCAAGTATTCCCAACAACAGAGGAGTGTGCACTCTCTGGGGGCTCTGAAGAAGTCTGTCATAAGCTTGAAATTTCTTTAAAAATTCTGTTTTATATCTTAAAGTATCATGGACTTTTGCATACTACTCCATAATATGTTCATGTTTGTTCTGATTTTTAAAAATATTTCACATTGTCGAGTGAATTATGTAAATTTTCCTTCCCAATCTTTAAGGAAAATAGATGTTCTAGGAAGATGTATCATGTTTATTCCATTTACACTGGGTGCGTGTGTCTGTAGAAAAGCACAAGATAGTTGTTTTAAGATTTTATTTTTCAACTATTAAAAGTCACTTTAGAAATTAATTAAATATCAGGGAGCAATTGCCTGAAGCATTTTACCAGTGAACTTTAGCCCACCAGATTACTAATATGAGATAATACATGAGAAAATGCTTTGAAATAGTTCTTGGTGCTGTATTTGTCTTAGGTTCTACCATTTGTTGACTTCTTCTTCCTCTCTCTGGAGCTGTGCACTTCAAGCTTCCCCAGCTAACTCATTTGCTTCTGGCAACTTTTCTTGTTAGAGTTTTAGAATGTGCTTTGAAGTGAAATAGACCTAGGTTCAAATCACACCTCTGCCACTTAATAGTCTTGTCACTTACCTTCTCTGAAATTCAATTTTCTCATCTTTAAAGTGGGAATCATAATATCCATTTCCAAGGATTGCTGTGAAGATTAAATGAAACAATGTATATAAAGAGCATAGTATAGAGAAGGGGTCCTAATAATGCTAGTTCCCCTTCCTATGTTAATCACTGCCCCCTAATACACATGGGCTGAATTCTGTGATGTTCTTGCTCCTGGTCTCTGTGAACTAGTGTAGTTGGGTAAAGGAAGTACTCTAGGTCTCTTCTGCTAGCAATTCTCATTGTTCTCCTTTCTCAATGCAGGATGTGGGGTTCTTTATTTATCATTCGACAGCAACTCAGGTATCTGTACATATTTCATTCAAAAAACCAAAAGTAATCTAAGTAAAAGAAATATCTTCCTAACCACATTCTGGGCCATACCATGTGCCATTTTGAAATTCCCAAGATTCTAGAATCTTGTTTGATTGGTGGATTTTCATATGGAAATATTAAATGTTCCTTATCTGATTGAATTTTGATAATTTCTTTGGAGAATATAGATGGAGATTTAAAGCTTGATCTGTAATCCAGAACACTTGAATTATTTAATAATAAACACTGACATTGTCCCGAACCACTGTTCTAAATGTCTTACAAATATTAACATACTTAATCCTACCAACAACTCTATGTGGGGGGGTTAGTCTTATGGGTGTGTGTTTTCATGCATGCTCACATGTGTATGTTCACTCATATTATCTGTCTTTCTATCTATCCCAGGTGAATGGTCTCTATATTCTCTCTTTTTCTTAGAGTAACATCTGGTATCATATTGTCAGGGCTAAAATCCCAGGTTCATCATTGGTTAGCTGCACCTTAGTTTTTTCACTTATAAAATGAAGACAATAATAGTACTTACTTTTTTCAGCCTGGTTTCTGGTTGCAAACAACAACAAGCAACTACAATTAGCATAATTAAAATAGAAATTTCTTAGAAGGTTATTGGGAAGGCTGGCAAATCAGGTTCAGAAAATGGCAGAAACCAAGGAAACCTGTAGGGCCAGGTTAGGTACTAGACTCTGGAAGCCACTTTTGGCACCACCGCCATGGATCACTTAATGTTCCTACTGCTAAAAGGCATCATTCATTTCAGATGTCAAGTCCTCAGTGGGATTATCCAATGAGCCAAATTTAGGGTACTTGCTCATGCTTTATGCCATGGAATAGAAAGTGGCAGGATCTGGCTTTTGAAGTGGGAGGTAGGACCTTGTTTTCCATAAAGACTCACACAATGGTAGAATTTCAAAAAAAGGAAAGAATGTTCAGGTACTGGACAACCAAAAAGCAAGTGAAAAAAAATGAAACAAACAAGCACCACTGGACAAAATTCTATAATTCATCTCATAGGCTTGTTGTAAAGATGAAATGAGGAGCACATAGTAAGAACACCATAAGTGTTACCCGTTATTATTATACAGGAGGGGAAAAATATCTTTCTCTTCTACTCTTCTAAGTTCTCACCTGGGCATCTATAACAAAATACAGGTTAACAAGAGAAAAACGTACAAATTTATTTAATATAAATTTTATATAACATAGGAGCCTTCATAAAGAAATGAAAACCCCAAGACATGGTTAAACCTGAGCATTATTATGAGGAGTGGAAAACTGTGGAAGACTATGATAGGACCAAGGGGCATGAGCTATGAGTAGCAAACAGGAGGCAACTTAGCAAGATCTATTCATTCAGATTCCTCTTCCTGTCCCTCCATCTTGGGAGATAAGGATATTCCTTTCCTTCAGGTATAAGGAGGGCACCTCTCATGTTGATGGTCTTATGACCTGCTTCAGAGAAAGGTCAGAGAGTTCTCCCTATACCTGTCATTTCTCAAATTCCTTCAGCTTAAATTATTCAATATGCCATGGTGCTGTATTTGGGGGTAGCATGTCCTGAACCTGATGAGTTGCTTATGTACTATTTTTAGTAGGTTATCTTACAAGACTGTCTTTTCAGTTCTGAGTCTGTGCCTTTTTGTCTGAAATTTTTCTGTGATCATTTCTAATATCCTTAAAATATTTTAGATTTGACTCTAGTCCTACAAGGATAAAAATAGTTGTAATAAAAAAGTAATGATGTTACATTTATATAGCACAAAATTGTTGAAATACATAGCATCTCATTTAATCTTTATACTGGCCCTATGAGAAACTTAACAGCTCAATTGAGGAAACTGAGGCTCAGAGAACAATGTAAATTGCCTAAGGTCACAGTTTAGTGGTGGCGAATCCAGGATTTGAATGCAAATCTCCTGATAGTCCAGTACTTTTGCCATACTGTGTCCATTCAGGGAAGAAAAGATCTTTCTCTCCTCATTTGGATCTTGTCTTAACCTTCTACCCTTGGAGATGTTATAACCATCTTTCCAAATGAATTGTTGATAGTATACATTGGCAATTAGGAGCACAGGACCAAATTTCAATTATACCTCTACTCCTTCCTAGCTGTGAAACCTTGGGCAATCAACTAAACCTCTTCAAATCTGTTTCTTCATCTGTAGAATAGGAACAAAATACATTACTTATAGGGTTATAGTGCAGGTGAAATTATATAATGAATGAGAAGTGCTTAATATAGTGCTTGGCACATAGTGAATTCTCATCGTTCAGGTATTATTATTATTGGATGGATGTAGGAAGGGAAGAGTACTAGAAGCAAGATATTGATTGTTAGAATTATCTTGGTAATCTAGGCATCACCTCCCTTTTGCTTGAATTACCCATATATGTCTATATGTGTGGTCTTTCTGCTTAGCGAACACTTGAGAGTCTTTGGAGCCTAGCCTAAGTTGCATTTCCTGTTAAGTCTTCTCCAACTGCTCTATCCTCTATCAATCTCTCTCTTCTTGGATGCCTATTGATTGACATTGTTAGTACCATATAACTATGCACTTCTAAAATCTTTTGTATGGTTATAAGCTAGATTGTAAACTTCTTGAGAATGGTGGTTAGTTTCTCACAATGATTAGCACAGAGCCAAGAAAGCACATAATAGTTGCATAATAAAGGTTTGAAGATTAATTTTCCTAGATCATTTGTTAAAAATGTTGAGTAAAAATAAAAATTGCTGAGTAAAACTCAACAATAAGAAAACAAACAATCCTGCTAAAAATGGGCCAAGGATTTTAACAGACACCTCACTGAAGAAGACATACAAATAGCAAATAAGAATATGAAAAGATTCTTGACATCATGTCATCAGGGAAGTTTGAATTAAAACAACGAGATACCACTAAACACTTATTAGAATGGTAAATCCAGAACACTAACAACAGCAAAATGCTGGCAAGGATGTGGAGAAGTGCTCTCATTCATTGCTGATGAGAATGCAAAATACTACAGCCACTTTGGAAGTAAGTTGTGCAATTTCTTACAAAACTAGACATACTTTTAACATACGTGATCCAGTAATTGTGCTCTTTGGTATTTACCCAAAGTAGCTAAAAATTTATGTCCACATAAAAACCTGCACATATATGCTTATAACAGCTTTATGTACAATTGCCAAAACTTTGAAGCAACCAAGGTGTCACTCAGTAGGTGAATGGATAAATAAGCTGTGGTACATCTAGATAGTGGAATATCATTGAGCACTAAAAAGAAATGAGCTATTTAGCCATGAAAAGACATAGAGGAATCTTAAATGCACAGTACTGAGTGAAAGAAGCCAATCTGAAAGGGCTACATACTATGTGATTTCAACTATGACATTCTGAAAAAGGCAAAACTATGGAGACAGTAAAAATATCAGTGGTTGCCAGGAGTTCGGGTGTAGGGGGGAAAGATGAATAGGTGGAGCACAGAGGAAATTTTAGTGCAGTGAAACTACTTTGTATGATAGTATAATGGTGGATACATGTCACTATGCATTTTTCTAAACCCATAGAATATACAACATCAAGAGCAAACCCTAATGTAAACTATGTACTTTGGGTGATAACGATGTGTCAATGAAAGTTCATCAGCTGTAACAAATGTACCACTCTGGTGTGGGATGCTGACAATGGCGGAGGCTGGGCATGTGTTGGGACAAGAGGTATATGGGAAATATCTGTACCGTCCATTCAATTATGCTGTGAACCTAAAACTGCTCTAAAAAATAAAGTATATTAAAAAAGAAAAAATATTGCTGAGTAATAATACCATATATTGGCATAACTATTTTTCAAAATCCTTTCAAAGTATTATGATAACCTATGACCCCCTGTGAGGAAGGCGCAGAGTGTTTTCAGTTACTTTTTAATGACTACAGAAACAGTAAGAAATGGCTCTCTTGTTTTCATTCCATTTTCCTGGGCTGCCCAGTAGTGTGGATTTTTATTTCTAATTTTCTATGCTAAAATTTCCCTAGGAATGGATCTGGTTTTAACTAGGCAAAACAGAGAAGATTTGCTCTTACGGACTTTAATTAGCACCAAATGTAAAAGGGCAGGGTCTAGTGTTTCAGTCGTCCTGGAAGTGAAAGATCCATGAAGTACCTTCAGCAATAACTCCGAGCCTCAGTGTTTCTTTCTGCATAATGGACAAGTTCTTTAAGGATCTTTCCAGATCTGCTCTTCTGTGACTTGAGCCATGTATTAGGATAATGTTAGCAGCTATAACCAATAAATCCCCAAACTCAGTGCCTTAACACAGTAGAATTTTGTTTGTTTGTTTGTTTATTAAGTAATTAGAGACAAGGTCTCTCTTACACCGTCACCCAGGCTGAAGTACAGTGGCATGATCATAACTCTCTGCAGCCTGGAACTCCTGGGCTCAAGCAACCCTCCTGCCTCAGCCTGCCAAGTAACTGGGACTACAGGCGTAGTCAAATTAGCCATGCCTGGCTAATATTTTTATGTTTTGTTGAGACAGGGTCTTGCTATGTTGCCCAGGCTCATCTGGAACTCCTGGCCTCAAGTGATCCTCCCGCCTTGGCTTCCCAAAGTGCTGGGACTATTGGTGTGAGCCACCGTGCCTGGTTTAGAGTTTTACTTATTGGTTATGTAATGGACCAATATGGATGTTCCTAGTTGGTGGTAGTAATGACAGGGCTCTGTCTTAGGTAGTCATTTAGGTATCCAGTTTTCCCTTCAACATGGGGCATCTAAGATTTCTCAGGGTGTTAACATCCAGCAAATGGAAGGGGAAAGAGTATAGAGAATTGTGCATTGAAGGACTAGGCCTGGAAGTGGTATATGTAACTAGCCAGACATGACCACTATTAATTACAAGGGAGGTTTGGAAATGTACTCTAGCTGGGAGCCCAGGAAAAAGAGGAGAACATGGATATTGATGAAGTAGTCTTTGCCACAAATAATAATAACAATAATCATAATTAACATTTTGGGATACTTTTTCTATGCCGGGTTCTGTGTATCTACATTTGTATGCATTATTTTATTTAATCCTTACAACATTAATGAGGTAGGCTCTATTTTTAGCCCTATATCTCAGATGAAACTGAGGTTCAAATAATTCAGTAAGTGAGTTCTAAAGCTTCTCTTTGAACCTGGGTCTGTTTGACCTCAGAGATGGACCTCTTAACCTCTATACACTTGTAACCATCCTATATGATCTTTTTATGTTGGAATATATTCTATTGGACTCTAAACTAATGGAAACACAGACCACTTAGTAAAAGGCTTTCTTTAGCTCTTTGGGTGTTTATATCATGTTATAGCTGGCCAACCTCCCAGTCATATTTCAGCTCTCCACAGGTGAGCTCTTCAAAATATGTCCATAGATGAAATATACTGCCTCAATCAGATTCTTATCCACAGTTTCTCTTGTCCACACGGAGTATATGAAGTGTTTATGAACCTAGGGAATGATGATTGGAAATGAGGTTGGAAGTCTACAAGCTACCTCTCTGATGAGGTTTCCAGTTCCCTTTGAGTCATATGGGACACTGATCTAACTGCACTCTTGTGGTATTGAGGGAGTTCTGCTTTGGGTTGTGGCCATCAGCAGAAAGGCTGGGAAGTGAGGCATTCAGGAATGCAAATTAGCACGGATCTGTGGCCAAGGCTATAAAGAAGCCAGACTGCATGAGGTCAGAAGCCTTACACACTGAAAGCAACTGGCCTTTCAGGTGCATGGTTTGTGGGGGAGGAGCATGCACCTGGAGAGAGCAGAGACCTGGATATGGCAAAACCTCCTGCTCTGTGAGGGAGGAAGGGTATGTAAATTGGTTGTACCAACTGAGGAGAGGCATGGCCTGACTGAAGAGGTTTAGAAGCCTGCTGTGTGGATAACCAATTGTTGGGAGAAAAATATATAAACTCCAAGCATTGGAATCCCTTGAGTGTTTGCTTTTCAACCTGTTGTTCTGATATCTTGTAAACACACTCCGGTTTCTCGTTACATATTTTCACTCACTCAGACTTTAAATTCTGAGAAAAATAACTACTAGTTAGCTCATGTGGCCTGGCCATAATATGAAATTTAAGACATTCCTCCACATCGCACCCCTAGCCTATTCCCCTCCTAAGTTGTCATGCCAGTACTGGAAGTGGGAATTTTGTGTTTGCCTTGTAAAACAAAACAACTTCTAGCATAAATGTGCATTATAGTTCCTCAACATGGGCAGCAGAGGCAGCAAGGGACACAGCAAATTCTAGTGCTGAGTAGATAGCTTCATTTCAGAGGACTTCAGGCCTTTTGCTCCAACCATCTGCTAAGGAAAGGTTTGCAATCAGTCAAAGGAAGGATGTAAGAAGGTCGCAGGCACCATGTTAGGCACTGAAAACACAAAATGAAATGGATATAGCTCTTGCCCTCAAGGATCTCACAATCTAGTGGGACAATACAGTGTGATAAAGCTTAGGATGGAAGAAGAAAGGGAATACAATAGCAGGAATGAGAGTTGCCCTTAGGCATTAGAGACCTGGGGCAGTAAAGGGACTAACACCAGGGTGATCTATGATAGTTTTACAGAGCTGAAAGTTAAACCAAAGCCTCTCCTCCAATTCTCAAGCAAATCTATGACAATTGTATTTTGCACAGTTGAAAAACGAGATTTTCTTCCCTTTTTTTTCACCAAGAAATGCTTTTCATTCCTTTTATAAATACCGACTTGATATATACCATGAGCCAGATACTGTGCAAGGGCTGTAAAGTTCTGTGACATCGATAGGGATTGGAGGAGGGAACAGAGGGATAAACACATAATATGGCAAGTGGAATGCTAGAGATATGCACAGGGATTATGAGAACACAGAAGAGAGGTGTCTAATCTAGCCTGGGGACAGGGGTAAGAATGCTGGTGATCTGTAAAGCCTTTGTGGAAATGTGAGTCTGAGTGGAATCTTCAGGAATAAGTAAGAATTAGCCAGGAGAAGGGGGAAAGGGTGGGTGGCAGAAGGTATCCCTGATAGACGTAATAGTGTAAGTATAAATGTAAAAATCTGGTATGATACTAAGAACACTTTAACATTCCATTTTGTTAAATGGATTTTAAATTAATATATATTTCTGATAAATTTATTTTTTTAAAGATAATATAGGTTCTTTGTGTTTAATTTGGAGATTACAAAAAAGCTCTAAGAAAAAAGTAGAAATCACTCTGAATGCCTTCACTCAGAGGATATCACCATTAATATTTTCAAGATGTTTTCTTCCATATAAGTTGTGATCATTTTCTCAAGTCATTAAATAATCTTTTACATCTTGATTGTTGGTGTTGGTTTAGTATTCTATTAGATTTGTTGAAGTGAGCTCCTTTGGCATTTGTTTAGATTATTTACACTTGTCCAAAAACATAAATCTTCCTGTACTTAGCATCCTTTCATCTATATCATGGTATAGAGGTTAAGAGCAAAGACTTCTTGGGTTTGGATCCTGGCTCTGTCACTTATAAGCTCTGTAAACCTTCAGCTAATTACTTAGCTTCTATGTGCCTCCATGTTCTCATATATAAAATGAGGATAAAATAGTTGCAATCTTAGAAAGTTGTGAGAATTAAATGAGTCAATGCACGTAAAATTCTTAGAACAGGGCCTGATACATTAGCAAGCACTCACAAAATATTTGCTATTATTGCTAAATTTATACCTTTCTGATTTACTAAGGATAAAATCTCGTAAGTAGAATGGCAGGGTTAAGGAGTACATCTTCTTTTAGTATACTTAATGCATGTTGCCAAATTGCTTGGCAGAAGAGGCCTACCACTTTACAATCCTACCAGTAGTGTGGGACAGCACCTTTAGTCTGAAACTCTCTTATTGTCTTTCTTGTCTCTAGACAAACACTTATGGGACAAAGACCATGTCTAATTCAACAGCACTTATTACTTAATGCAGTGCTTGATAGGTAACAGTTGCTTGATAAATATTTGTGGAATTAAGGACCTACATTATCTGAGTATTTTTTAAAAGCATGGCTTAGTATTAAGCAAATACTTTCTCTGAGTTTATTATTTGCCTTTTAATTTTGTTTGTGGCATTATTTTAATTTGTACTTCTCTGATTAGTTATGAGTCAGAATACGTTTTCTTCATGTCTGTTCATATCATTTGTTGACGTTGCTGTTGGAGCATTTGTCCTCTATTATTGATCTTAAAGGTTTTCTATGTATTGGAGATATTACTTTTTTCATATATGATATAATTCTTTCTTTGCTTCTGTTGTTTGCCTCTTAATTTTGTTTATGGCATTGTTTCAACATGCAGAATATTTTAATATTATGTAATCAAATCTTTTAATCTTTATAATTTTGTCATTGGTGCTATACCTAGAATACCATTTTTACTCCAAGATGATATTTTCTCCCAGTTTTTATGGCTTCAGTTTTTACATTTAACTTTTTAATTCATCTGGAATTCATGTTAGCTCAATTTACCCCCAAGGAGCTAACAGTTGTTCCAGGATCTTCCCTTTCCCCATGGATGTGAAATATCAGCTTAATCATGTACTAAATTCCTATGTACTTTAGGGACTATTTCTGTGTTTTCTTTCCTGATCTCTTAATATGCCAGTCTATTCCTATGCTGGTATCATGCTGTTTTAATTATTGTTGCTTTAAGAAACATTTAAGTATCTGGCTGGGCAAGTTCTTCATTACTCATTTTATTTTCAAAAATATCTTTGTTCTGAAATAGATGAGTAAATATAAAAGTTGTGTTGTGCATGTATCTTCTGAGATTCCCAATTCCCCAAAATGTTTTTCATCTTTTTTCAAAATAATGCAGATATTTTAACAGATAGTGGTCCTAGAAGGCTGTTTCCTATAGCTGAGGCATTTTTTTTCCTCCTTTGTGAAAACATTTCCAGAACCGTAATCTGTCGAGTATGGTAGAATTTTATAGTTAGAAGGCTCCTTCAAGATTGTCTAGTCCAGCTACCATATTTCACAAATGAGATATTCAAACTCAGTGGTCAGGTTGCTAGTTAGTGACAGGGCCAGGGAGAGAACCAAAGGTCCCCAACTCCACGACACTAGCACAAAAGAGATGGTAATGAATAATTATCATCTCATGCAATGACATCCCTGAGAGCATTTAACACATACCCTTTGACATAGAATTCTCCTGAAATTTGCTTCTTCTCTCCCTTCTCTTCCCCACACCCCAATTTAAAGATCTAAACAAACCTCTTTCTGCTTCTATCATAGACTTTATAAATATAAATGTTGTATGTAGTACATAGTATTTTACCAGAAAACTACAATAAGATAAATTTAGACTATGATTTGAACATATAATTATACCATGTCATGAAACAAAGGGAGTTAAAAATACAAAGTTAAGCCCACAGCAATAAATACTGTACAAGACACTCATTACGGGAATCCAAAAGAATTTGCAAAATCTCTTTTTGAAAGAGTTTCATTTACCTTTGTAGTGCAAAATCATCAAATTCAGCCATGCTTTTGGATATTCTCAAACTGTACCTTTTAAAGTAAGTGTTAGCAGGTAAGGAGGTTAGATTACAGGACTTTTGGAATAAATATGTATGTAGCCTCTCATATTTAGCTTGCTTGGCCTAAATCAGCTCTGACCAGCAAAGACCAAAAATTATGTTCACCTCAAATGTGCATATTGGCTTTTTAAGAAATATTTGGGTTGTAACATTTACTACTCTGTGCCGAAGTAGTACGGTTGTACTCCAACAACCTGCAGGCTCAGAAAGAAATATCTTTGATGGAAGTTTCTGCCAAGAAGTCAATATTGAATAGGCAGAGATCATGCAAAGTTGAGAAGTAATTGTGCAGCCAGGACTTAAATTGAGGTAGGGGAAGATTTGAGAGAGAATGTAGACCTATGATTCTGTTCCTGTTTGAAAAATTCTGACACATAAGTGCATATCGGCATTCAAGAATGTTTCACATCTCTCACAAAGGGAAATGTTTACAGTAATGGATGAGGGAGACCTCTGCCAATCTTGGAAAAAAATTCCAGTGAAAGGAAGTCATGCACCACTGAATTCCTACTATTGGGTTACATTAAAATGTTCTGCCCCCATCCTAATCTATAAAGAATTGAACTCCCTTTGGGTATGTGCCATGCCAGTAGGTATGATGAAAGCTTATGGATTTGGGGCTAGGCTCCATCGTATAGTGGAAATAACTTAGGCAAAATGTGTTTTAGTCACAGTACAGCCACTGTGTTCCTGGGCAAATTACTCTCCCTCCTTGGACCTCAGTTTCCCCAAATGTTATCTTTTCTGAATCATGGACACCTCTGAGAACCTGAGAAATGTTATAGCTTGCTTCAGAGAAATGCATACACATACATACAAGCTTCCCCCCAACACACACCACGTACAGAATCTTTGGATGAGGTGATAGCCAGATCTCTTACTAGTCTATTAGAACCTCTGCTTAAAAATCTACCTTTACAAGCAAATTATAGGTGAGAAGTCATAAAAAATATGAGGGTGGTCTTGAGTTAATAAAAGTGAACGATATTCCCTTAGTGGTTACATTTTTAATGATAGGCTTTTCCGCACTGTGTGGATGTGCATATGTGAAATTTGATGGCAAATGACCAATATGAAGTGCTTAGCAACCATTCACTAAAACCACCACCATTCTCTCATTTTAGGTAAATTTGGTATTTGGTCTTCACTTGGAAAGAAGGTAAATAAATGACTTAAGTCCATTTGTGGGATCCCTATGGTACATGACTTTTGAAATATTCTGTTTTGTGCATTTGTTAATGAGAGCTAGAGCATATCTGCTGTTGAGCTATATTTAGTTAGGGAAGTCTCTAGGTTTCTTGTTTCTTAATTAATTTATCCATTTTGAAATATGGTAATTAATAGGAAAGCAGGAATATACCTAAATTTTTAGGGGCATGAGACAAGACAGGGTTTTTAATTCTGCTTCTAACTCTCAGTCTCTACCTACCACCTAGTCACCTCTATTTCCAGTGACCAGTTTTCGTGCATAACGTCTTCCTGAAAATTTAGGTGTGAGTCCAATGCGTAAAAGTCAACAATTGGTTTGCATGCTCTGAATGCGGTCCTGTTCTCAGGAAACTAAAATATTATTCATTTGATAATTATATTTTGTCTTCTAGACATAATCCTCAATGGCTAATATGGCAGAATTTTCTACATATTTTTAAATCGAATTTTAACTTCATAAGTGAATCTGCAGTTGGTCAATTTAAGCCCAATACATATCACAATGAAGTTAACTCTTTGTTACTTTGGACGTGTCTAATGATCTTTGTCTCAATTGGATTATATTTATGATACTTATTTCTACTTATAGTCATTTTTATAAGATAAAAAACGTAATAACATTCAAATGATTGCACAAATACTAATGGCTGCGTAAATATGGTTAATCATCTAAAAATGGATGAAAGTCTAATGTAGGAAAATTAAAGAGCACCTTTAGGTTGTAGGGAAATCTAACACTTGGCAAAGTTGACACTCATCACATCCCCTGCATAGCTCTAGGAAGGAATTCTAACAAATAGATCTATTTGGTTTTTTTAAAAAATCAAAATGTTACATACAATAAGATTTTTTTAAAAGTCCAACATGCTAAAAAGTCTTTAATGAAAAACATCAGTTTCTTGCCCCACTCTGCCCCATTCCATTCCCTAGTGTCTACCTCTTTCAAATCTATAAATATTTTTTCTGATATTTACCTCAATTTTTACAAATATTTCCAATTACACACTCACACACACTTTTTGGTTTGAGTTTAGTCATTATCTACTGAGTGTTATTATGTCAAATGTGAAGTTCAGCTCACATATATACCCTACTTTCCCCCATCTCACATCTTTTCAATATATCTCACTTTTTTATTTAAATCTATATTATATATTTACTACTGTGTTTATACAATATCATTCACTGCTGAGTCAATTAGTGAACTGACTACATTTACTCTCTTTTCCAACTTTTTTCCTAGAGTTAACTTATTAACTTTTACCTTACTTTTTGTTTTACATGTGATGAAGTCTTCCAGTATACTTCAATCCTTCTGCAAAGAGATTTATAACAATTTTCCATGTTTGTCAGATGACATAGACTTTAACTTTCACTAGAATGTAAATTTAAAGAAGTCAAAAATTTTATTTTGTTCATAACTATATCCTCAGTGCCTAGAACAGGCCCTAAAACATAATAGGTTCTCTGTAGATACTTGTTAAATGGGAAATAAAAAGAATAATCTATCATTTCTCTTTTTCCCTAGAAGCAACCACTCTGAAACCCTCCAATCTTTTGCTCCAATCGGGACTTACTGCCTTGCGTCATAGCTGATATCTTGGGACTTACCTTCAACTACTATTCTGTTGGATTTTCTTTTTCCTGGATCCCATGTCATCTATTTTCTTGGTTTGTAGCCTCATTTGGTAGAACATATCTTCCAGAAACATATTAAGTCTGAAAGTTTTTATGAAAGATAAATATTGCACTTGTACACCTAAAACTGTCTTTATCATATTTTTGTTTGATAATTTGGTTACATATCCAATTCTCATTTGAAAATCGTTTTCACACAGAATTTGGAATGCATTTCTCCATTGTCTTCTTTCAGTATTGATTACCATTCCCTCACCCTTTGTAGGCACTTATGCCTGAATTTTTACCTCCAAATAATGTGGTTTGGAGATGCAGATCTATCCCGCTGTTTCAGTTGTCTATTGCAATGTAACAAACTACCACAAACTTAGTGACTTTAAAAAATAGCCACATTCTTTTTTCTTAAAAGTTCTGTGCACCGACTAGTCTTTATTCCATGAGATGTCATTTAAGAGTGCAGTCATCTCGGTCTTTGACCGAACTGGATTGCCCAATGTGGCTCGTTCACATGGCTGGCAATTGGTGATGTGAACTGTGAGCTCTATTGGAGCTTTCAACCAGAGTGCCTTTGCTTCTCCTCCATGTGGCATTTCCATTTGTCTTAGACTCTCATTGGATGGCACCTGGCTTCCAAAAGAAAGGAAGTGGATGTTGCCAGTCCTCCTAAGGCTTAGCAGTCTCGGAATGTCACTGTTGCTGTATTCTGTCAGTCAAAGCCAGTTACAAGTCCAGCCCAAATTCAAGGGAAAAGAAAATAAACTCTGTTGATGTGAGGAGCAGCGTGAGCATAGAGAGAGGAGAGGAATTGTTAAGGACCATCTTTGGAAACTAATTGCATTGAAGATGGAGTTTTTGTTGTTGCTTTTTGTTCTTATTGGTTTGGCATGGTTTCTTAAGAGCAGACGGGGACAGAAATATTTTTGCTATCATGAAATCAAAAATCTATTCATCTCTTTAAAAATTATTTCCTTAATAGATATAGAGAGCTTATACTAATTATTTTTTTAATATTATCATTATGGGGATTTGATTCCTCAGATTACCAAGGAGATTATTGCTCAACATTTATTAACTTTGGCTGCATGGAGCTGGCCAATGAATTAAATCAAAAGGTGGCAGGGAGTGGGAAAAGAAAGCTAACATTTATTCACCTATTTATTCATTTTTTCATTTGTAAAGAGATGTTGAAATGAGACTCTTGATATCTCAGTTTTAGCTGAGGCCCCAAAAGGCTGAAAACAACATCCCCAATTCTAAAGGGAGGCCCCTCTATGTAGGTCTTACAACAGGAATTTCTAGGAACTGGTTTGTAATCCATATCCCATCAGCAATCTTAAATGTGTTAAAAGGGTTGAAATTAAATAAACAAGGAGAGAGAGAATTTCTGCATAGAGAGTTATTGGAGGCGTAGCATAACCCAGTCAGGGTGGGTACCTTCTCCACACCTTATGTCAATTGAGAGGGACATAGACAAGACCATCCTGAGGGCTTGATAAGTATCTCTTGAAGTTTAAGAGACACAAAACACAGATATCTGATTCTTGCCTGGGTTTATGTTTATGGACCTGAGGAAGAAGAGGGGAAGATGGGGGAGAGAAAGAGTGAGAGAAAGAGCAACTGAGAAAGTGGGGTTTGTCATTTTGTTACTGATGATTTCTTTTGTGTTATGGACCAAGTGGATCTACACAGGAAAGTCAGCTTGGAGACATTGTAAAAAGGTACTCTTTCTAAGAGGTTATCTAGAGGGAGAAGCTAAGTGGCCCAGCAGGAGTGGGACTCAGAATCCTAGGGTTGAAGCATGGAGTCATAAGAAGCCAGCCAGAAGGATATAAATACAGAGACCAATGGAATAGTATTGAAAGTCCAGAAGCAAACCATACATCTGTGGTCAACGGATTTTCAGCAAGCATGCCAATACCTTTCAATGGGGTAATGGGTAGTCTATTTAACAAATGGTATTGAGACAACTGGATAGCCACAGGCAAAATAATGAAATCGGACCCTTACCTTACACCATATACAAAAATAAACTCAAAATGGATCAAAGGCCTAAATGTAGGAGTGAAAATTACAATAAAACCCTTAGAAGACTCCATGCAAGTAAATCTTCCTGACCTTGGATTTGACAATAGATTTTTAGATATGACACCAAAAGCGTGAGCATGAAAAAGAAATATAGCTTAATTTGACTTCCCATCAAAACTTAAAACTTTTGTGCTTCAAAAGACAATGTCAAGAAAGTAAAAGACAACACCAGGATGGGAGAAAATATTTGTTGTTCAGATATTTAATAAGGGACTTGTATTTAGAATGTATAAAGAACACTTACAACTCAATAATAAAAAGACAATCTAATTTTTTTTTTGAGACAGAATCTCACTCTGTCACCCAGGCTAGAATGCCATGGCATCAGCCTAGCTCACAGCAACCTCAAACTTCTGGGTTCAAGCAGTCCTCCTGCCTCAACCTCCTGAGTAGCTGGGACTACAGGCATGCACTACCACATCCGACTAATTTTTCTATTTTTAGTAGAGACAGGGTCTCACTCTTGCTCAGGCTGGTCTCGAGCTCCTGATCTCAAGCAACCCTACTGCTTCAGCCTCCCGGAGTACTAGGATTACAGGCACGAGCCACCACACCTGACACCTGACCACCAAGACAACGTAATTTTAAAATGGGCAATCTGAATAGACATTTCCCCAGACAAGATATAAAAATGGCCAATAAGTACATAAAAAGATACTAAACACCATTAGTTATCAGGGAAATGCAAGTCAAAACTATAATGAGACTGAGAATCCAGATATAAAACCATCCTCATATAGCCATCTAATCTTTGAAAAAGCAGACAAAAACATACACTGGGGAAAAGAATCCTTATTCAATAAATGGTGCTGGGGAAACTGGATAGCCACAAGTAGAAGACTGAATCAGGATCCCCACCTTTCACCTCTCACAAAAATCAACTCACGCTGGGTAACAGATTTAAACCTAAGGAGTGAAACTATTAGAATTCTAGAGGAAGATGTTGGAAATACTCTTCTAGACATTGGCCTAGGCAAAGAATCTATGAAGAAGACCCCAAAGGCAATCACAGCAACAACCAAAATAAATAAATGGGATCTGAT
>CAUYSK010008064.1:0-38166 GCA_963575035.1 Avahi laniger
TAATAAAATGTGGTATATGTATACCATGGAGTACTATTCAGCTTTAAGAAACAATGGTGATATAGCACCTCTTGTATTCTCCTGGATAGAGCTGGAACGCATTCTACTAAGTGAAGTATCCCAAGAATGGAAAAACAAGCAGCACATGTACTCACCATCAAATTGGTATTAACTGATCAACACATAAGTGCACATATAAGAATAACACCTATTGGATGTTGGACAGGGAGCAGGGGGGAGGGGACAGGTATATGCACACACAAAGAGTGCGATGTGCACCATCTGGGGAATGGACATGCTTGAAGCTCAGACTTGGTGGGAGAGGGGGGGCAAGGGCAACATACGTAACCTAAACATCTGTACCCCCACAATATGCTGAAATAAAAAAAAAGAAAAGAAAAAAGAGTACATGTCTCATACCTTCCCTTGTGGAAAGCAAATTAATAGTTATATTCAGGAGGTTTCTATTGTCTAGGATATGATCATATTCTGAAAACATTTCTTACTATTTCCTGCTTTAGAGAAAATGATTTTCTATAATGTATAAGTGTCTATAATATATTCTAGTTAACAGCATTCAATTTTGAGGATTTCACTAGACTAGCACTTGAAAATGCTGAATACGAAGTCTGTAATACCACCCATGATATAGTCTAGCTAAATGTTTACCTTGAATACATTGAGCTGTTAGTTCTATCAGTTTATAGGAAATACAAAAGATATAAAAGCAAACTAAATGATACCAAAAGGAAATAACCAGACAAATCTATAAGATGACACATTGTATTTTGTAGGACAATTGACCCACTTTATTCAACAACTCAGTGAGTTTTCAGAGGAAAAAACCAGGGGATCTGCTAGATTAGAAGAGGAAGTGTGGATTGGATTGTTGTTGGGACCAAGCAATTACAAACACATTTTGTGACAGCCGAAGGTATTAGACTTTGCACTGGGTGCGAGAAAAATGAAAATTTATTGATGTGGAAAGGTGTGGATCGTCAGTGAATAAAGCAGGATATAAAACATTATGTACAATATAATGTAATTATTTTTTGAGACAGGGTCTCACTCTGTTGCTCAGGCTAGAGTGCAGTGGTATCATTATAGCTCACAGCAACCTCAAACTCCTGGGCTCAATCTGTCTTCTTGCTTCCTGAGTAGCTGGGACTAGAGGTGTGTGCCACTATGCCTGGCTAATTTTTCTATTTTTTCATAGAGATGCGATCTTGTTATTTTGCTCAGGTTGGTCTGGAACTCCTGGCCTCAAATAATCCTCCCGCCTTGGCCTCCCAAAGTGCTAGAATTATAGGCATGATCCACCATGCTCAGCCCAATATAACCTAATTTTGATAAAAATTTTATCTATGCTTAGAAATATGTGAAAATGATATGAAAGGACATATAATTAGCTCTTAACAGAGCTACTGTCTGGTTTATGGGAATATGGGAATATTTTATTTTCTTATTTTTGCTTATGTGTGTTTTCTAACTTCTACAATGCATTTATATTACTTTGGAATATTAAAAGGCATTTTTTTGTTTTAAAAATTAAAATGAAAGGACATTGAAGACTAAGTTTAGAAAGAATACTTTTATTTAAACACTACAAGAGAATGAAACAACTTCCTGGGTTAGTCTGGCTGCTGTAGCAATGTACCACACATGCCACGTGGCTTAAACAGCAGAAATTTATTGCCTCAC
Organism: Avahi laniger; assembly: GCA_963575035.1. Taxonomy (NCBI): domain Eukaryota; kingdom Metazoa; phylum Chordata; class Mammalia; order Primates; family Indriidae; genus Avahi; species Avahi laniger. Next base: position 1,702 of record CAUYSK010008064.1, read on the forward strand.
AGTTCTGGAGCCTTGAAGCTTGAGATCAAGGTGTCGGCAGGGTTGGTTCCTCCGAGGGTTGTGAAGAACAATCTGCTCTGCGCCTCTCTCCTTGATTCTCGTGGCATCAGCGCCACTTCGGCCTTCATCCGCACATGGCATTCTCCCTGTGTGCACGTCTGTGGCCAAGTTCCCCCTTTTTATAAGGGCACCAGTCACATTAGATTAGGGATCCACCCTACTTGAGTATGACCTTGTCTTAACTAATTACATCTGCAATGACCCTATTTCCAAATAAGGTCGCATTCTGAGGCACTTGGAGTTAGACCAAGACTTTAACATATGACTTGGGTGGAGCACAATTTAACCCATAACTTCCCAAGAGAAGATTCCTCATTATTTATAAGTGTGTCAACTTTCCTACATAAGGGAATGAAAGCTGCACTCCACAAACTGTTTTTTCTCTCATAGTTAACCCAAAATGCTATTCTTAACTAAGACTTTTCTCTTGACCTGTAAACAGTGCACAATGAAGACATATAAAAATATCCCCACTTTAAAAAATGACTAAGCCGTAGTGACACCTTCATAGATCAGTATGTTTTATTTGAATGTGAACTTAGACACCCGTGGGCCAAATAAATGTCTGTAAAAGTCCTACCACTTCTGATAAAAGTAATAGAGAATGGTTTAAAAATAAAAAGCAATTATTTATTAATGGGAAAATCTCATGTTTTGGAGAATTAGTGTTGGTCTCATGAGCAGTTTTTACTTATTATGTAAGACCCGGAAATGAGGATTTCATATCAAAATACATATTTTCTCTTTCTAAATCCAGCAAACATTGCAGGGAATTGAACGGTGATCTGACAAACGTTTAAATCTGGCTCCCTCTACTGGAGGATTTGATAGTTTTTCTTTCCTTTTAACTGAAGGTTCAAAAAGGATATACTGTACAAGATAGGGATTCATGGCTCAGGGTTTTCCATTCTTTGCCCATGCAGGGACATTGCCTCACTGCTCAACTTGCGGTTATTACAGGGAAAAACTTGTAAATCTCACTAGTTACAAATCAGCAACCACCTACCTGCCACCCTCCATTTCAAATAGAGCTAACATTTAATTCAGCCCCTAACACAAATAAGAACATGACCTTGACATTCAGTAGTCACCTTGATGGGGCATAGGCTGCTGGTCTGAATTTAGGCTTTCAAAGCTGGAAGGAATCCACAGAGATCCTCCAATCCAATTGTTCATTTTTCTGGTGCAAGACATAGATGCAGACAGAGGAAGTGATTTCCCCAAATAAAGCAATTATGAGGTCGTCAATATGAATATAATCACGAATTATATATGATAGATTTCTCTAATATATTACAGCAATTAGTACAAGTTAACAAATATTTCTCGATTGCCTACTACGTGTCAGACACCAAGAGATATACAAAGATGTGTAAAATGTGATCTTTGCTCCTCAAAGAGCTTATTGTTAATTAAATAGCTTATTGTTAATTGAATAGTATACTATAAATGATGATTCCAGGTTAGGCACAGCTGCCAGGTCTGCAATTCCAAATGGTCAATTAAATGATGTTTTTCACATTAATAAGTACTAATTCTTGACAGATGATTGATCATTTCTCTGTACAGCTAATCTTCTGGGTTAGGTGCTGGCTCCTATGCAGCTGGCTTTGGGATTTGAATGCCTCTCTGAATTGGATATTGGTAACTTTGAATGAGAGGGGAGTGATATGTGTGTTGGAGTAAGGTTTCAAAATTGTGGGTTTTTTTGGTTAATGCATAAAATGACTTTCGATTGTCCTGGTAAATGATCTAAAGTTGCTTTTGAATGGCAATGTCTAAATCTCCATAAATTCATTTGTTCCCTGGAAAACACATTTGAGTATCTGGTTCTATTTATTGGTGCCACCATCTCAGCCTTAAACACACTTACAATGCTAAGATTGTAACAGAGGTAAAGGTCTGAAAAAGGGCAAAATGTATTATGAGTTGTCTCTTTAAAACACCCTGCCCCTTTTGGGAATTAAAACCTGCATTCCTACCCGAGGCCAGTAATCAAAGGGGCAGAAAAAAATATTCTTTGTTTTCTAGTATCTTAAATTACAGAAGATAGCTCAACAGAATTGTCATGGGATCATCTTCACCGGAGATAAGGTCAACTAAACCGTCAACTACAGTTAAACCCAAAGCCAAAACATGTGACACTGGTCACACAGACCCAAGCCCCACCTGAGAAAGTCTCCCTTTAAAAAGCCCTGTATTTCTGCTAACGCGGGAGTGGTGGTTTTCAAGACCCTAGTCTGCCACTCTCCTCATTTGCCAGTAAATTAATAAACTTCTTTTTCCTGTCCCTCAAATTGCTTGTCCTTGTTCTCACTGATTTGGCCTTGAGGACAAGTACTGAACTTTCGGTAACAAGATGGCCATGCAAGTCTTTTGTAATCAATTCAGTGTGTTACTTTTATCCACCTACTATGGTGGATACAATAGTAGGTGGACACAATTCTTACACACCTGTATACATATATAGACCTTCACCTAAGAGTTAACTAGTCAGCAGAGAGAGAATGGAGCCCTGAAGCCATTCTGATTTTATTGTTCGAACCATTCTACTGATCACTTATTCTGCTGCCCCAAGAAACAATAGACGTTACTATTGATACGGAGGCAGTACACTGCAGTGATTGGCAGAGGCAGTGTCACCTGGGGAAAATTATTTAACCTCTTTGTGCCTCACATTCCTCATAGATTGTTGTGATGATTAATGAATTAAATGCGAAGCCATTAAACAGATCCCAGTACATAGTAAGGATTTGTATGTGTTCACTGCTTTATTATTTGATTTGTGTGTGCAAGGAAAACTAATACGGTGTTTATAAATTCCAAGAAAGGGTGCAAAAGGTAGCTTACAAAATGAGAGCTAATGAGATACATACCCTTTCATGTTGGCTCTGGACGCAGATGTGGGGAATTATTCTCCAGGGAAAGTGAGCCTCTTTAGTAACCACAGGCACCAGGGTGAGAAATCTTAGTTCTAACTCAATGATCTAAATGTTAATCCCCTGCTGTTCCCATATCTTCTGCTTAAAAGATATAAAAGTATTATGGAAATGATTTTTAAGTCCATCAATGGAGGGAAAAAAATCCTGGTTTCAAAAGTCATAGAATATGTATTTGAGCACACAGCATCTCTCTTTTTCCTGAAACATCTTTAGAAATTACAGGGTTTCCTATTTCAAACTCATTGGTGATTCTTGGGTTTTAGCATCAAAGAAAAGATACAACTGCAACAAAAGAACTCTGTGTTCTTAGTATTCATGATGTACCAGCAGGTGCTCTGCTCAGCACCTCTCTGAAGATTTTATACAATATGAAATATCTTCCAGAGGTGAGAATCATTCTGAGGTTGAGCAGTACCTCATTTTCATCAAGGTAGATGTAAATGTGATTATTGTAAATGACTAGAGATTTTTTTCCAAGTATTTATCTTTTAAAACTCGGATGAGGTTTAATCAGCTGTTTTCTCATTTTATATCACCAATGTCTCTTATTCTGCATGGCTCAGAAATCAAACTGAGCTTGAATTAAAATCTGTTTTTCCAGGATGTTTATGAAAGATAAAAAGATTAATTGGTTTACAGCTTCTTCAAAGCCCATACAATAGGTTGAGTTTTAGATGTTTAATCATTTGTGTTACTGTATAGCGTCTATTCTGTTATTGACAGACCCAAACCTTCTATGAGATGTTTTTTCTTAGTGCCTGTGATCTCACCAGAACAAATCACCATTTCACCAAAAGTATCTTGTCACTATTAATTTGGGATCTCACATCATGCTACTAGTTGCTGTAAACCCATTTGGCATTCATGAGTGGATGACATATACGCCGTATGCTTTCTGCTGCAAGTTAGCAATCAGTAAACCCACTAAAATGAGGAGTTGCTGGATTTCTTGTGTTACAGTGTGAGGTACTCTGCTGACCTCCATGGAAAAACTGGTGAAAATTATTAAAAACAAACAAACTTAAAGCCCTTGGAAATGGTCCTAAGGGCAAAAAGCAAATGAAGAAACATCTAATCAAGAAAATCTACAAAAATTTGGTAGGAAATGTGAGAGTCTATGGTATGTGAGCCAAGATTACTCTCTCCTTCCCCCTTTGCAGCTCAATGAGGCAGAGACTTCACATCACACCGCTGTAGTCAAGAAATCAGGGATCCCTCTCTCTCCAGCTTCCAGTAGGAAGGCTTTCTTCCCAGGGGAGCAGGACTTCAGTCTTTCTCATTCCGACTCCAGCTATCTATTGCTGAGATTAAGTACTTGGTGAGTTCAGTCAATAAATGGAGACTCCTTACCTCCTATGCCCCACTCTTGGAGTGGAGACTGCATCTTGGGCATGGCCCACTAGGAGCACTGGAGTCCCCATCACCTGTACCCCAGTTCATGAGGTGGTGGTTCCATGCCAGGAGAGACAGGATCGGGCTATTGCTTTCACCCTCTACCAAGCACTCAGATCCTAGAGTAGAGCTGTCACTCAGAGAGAAGCTTGTCTTCATGTTCACCTCCAGCTCTAGAGCCCTGGATCAGAGATTTTGCCTGGTGGGATAAGCAGGCCATAAAGCAGATAGCCGCCAATCTCTTCCCCAGAAAACTGACTTCATTTGCAACCATGGAGAAGTACAAGTCAAAGGACTTTCTCAAGAACAGTAGAGATTGTGGTGAAAGGCACTTGCGATGCAGATTTGTGAAGTTAATAAAGAAAGAGCCTGGACTGTAGGTTGGCTAGTTTGTGGCAGACAACCAGAATAAGACATCTGGGAGGGGCTCTCCTGGGGTGAGAGCAATTGTCAAGTACTGACCTCAGAAACCATTTCTTCAAAGGAGCCACAATTTGATTGAATTAGTTTGTAAAGCTATTTATGTCCCAGGCTACTTTTGAAAACAATAAAGTAATCAGCCAGCAATTAGCAGCATTCAACAGCTACTTCACCAGGGAAGGAAAGAGAGCCCTACCAATACCAGGCATCCAGCCCCAAGCCATGCCTCTCGGGGAGCAACATCAGATGCTTAACACTGTGTGTGTGTGTGTGTGTGTGTGTGTGTGTATGGGGGGAGTGAAACTTCACTAAAGTAACCCAGTCAGTCCAATAAATAAATAAATAAATAAACAAGCGCATGGCAATAACAGCCCAAGGGAAGGGGCGGGAGTCTACAGTATTCAGAATTGCTATAATATATTCTCTATCATGTCCAATTTCCAACAAAAGTATTATGAGACATGCAAAGAAACAGGAAAGTGTGATCCATACATAGGAAAAAAAAAAGCCAGCAACACGAACTGTCAGTGAGAGCAACCAGATGTCAGATTTCCCATAATATGCAGAAAAAAAGAAAAGACACAATCTGTCTACATAATAAAAACTCAAACACACACACACAAATAGTAATTAAAAATAGATTCTTAGGACTGGGAATGGTGGCTCACACCTGTAATCCTAGCATTCTGGGAGGCTGAGGTGGCGGGAGGATTGCTCGAGCCTGAGCAAGAGTGAGACAAGGTCCCCCGCCCACCACCGTCCTTCTCTACGAAAAGTAGAAAAATTAGTCAGTCGCAGTGGCTTGTGCCTGTAGTCCCAGCTACTCAGGAGGAGGGTGAGGCAGGAGTTTCAGGTTGCAGTCAGCTATGATAACACCACCACACTCTAGCCTGGGTGACAGAGCAAGACTCTGTCTCAAAAAAAATAAAAAAGTTCGTAGAACTAAACAAAAGCACTAAAGAAGTAAAGGAAGGTGTGATGACAGTGTTGCATCAGATAGAAAATAATAAAGAGATAAAAATTCTGGAATCAAGTAGTTCAAGAACTGAGATAAAAAACTCAGCAGTAGAGGGGCTCAACAGTAGATTTGAACTGGCAGAAGAATTAACATGCAAGCTGAAGAACAGAGAGAAAAAAATAAAGAAAAATTAACACAGGGAAATAGCCTTAGAGAAATATGGAGCACTATTAAATGAACCAGTATAAGTATAATGGAAATACCATAAAGAGAGGAGAAGGAAAAAGTGAAAAGAAATTATGGCTGAAAGCCTCCCAAATTTACCGAAAAACAATAACCTACATATTCAGGAAGTTCAATGAACTCCAAATAGGGTAAACACAAAGAAATATACAAACAGATACATCATACTAAAATTGCTAAAAGTCAAAGACAGAGAGAAAATCTTAAAAGCAGCAAAAGAACAGCTTATTACTTACAAGGGAACCCCAATAAGATTAACAGTAAACTTGTCTGTCAAAACAACAAAGATCAGAAGGCAGTGAAATGAAATATTCAAAGCACTCAAGGGAAAATATCCTGTTAACCAAGAATTATACACCATAACCATGTGAGATTTCTCCCAGGAATGCAAGATTAGTTCAGCATCTGAAAATCAATTAATGTAATATCTCATTAACAGAATAAAAAATCACACAATCATCTCAATCAATAAAGAAAAAGCATTTGACAAAACCCAATACCCTTTCAAGATAAAAACACTCAACAAACAGAAGAGAATTTCCTCAACCTCATGAAGGGCATCTACAAAAATCTCACAGCTAACATTACACTTAATGGTAAGAGAGTAAATACTTTCTCTCTAAGGTCAGGATCAAGACGAGAGTGTCCATTCTCACTACTTCTATTCAACATTGTACTGAAGTTTCTAATCAGGGCAGTTAGGCAAGAAAATGAAATGAAAGGAATTTTATTTTCACATTGAAAATTTTATTTCACATTGAAAAGAAAGAAGTAAAACTATTTCTAGTCAAAGATAACATGATCTTGTATATAGAAAATCTTAAGAAATCCATTAAAAATCATTAGAACCAATGAACAAGTTCAGGAAGTTTGCAGGATGCAAATCAGTTATAATTTTGTACACACGCAATGAACAATCCAAAGATGAAATTAAGGAAACAATTCCATTCATAGTAGATCAAGAAGAATAAAATGCTTAGAGTCAAATTTAACCAAAGAAGTGCAGAATTTATGCCCTTGAAACCACAGAGCATAGTTGAAAGAAATTATAGAAGCTCTAAATAGATGGAAATCATCCCACGTTGACACATAAGAAGACTTAGCATTGTTAACATGGCAATACTCCCCAAACTGGTCTACAGATTCAACACTACTCCTATCAGAATCCCAGATCTTTTGGTAGAAATTGACATGTTGATTTTAAAATTCGTATGGAATTTCAAGGAACTGAATATAGCCCAGAAAATTCTGAAAAAGAAGAATAAAGTAGGACTCACAGTTCCTAACTTTGAAACTTATCACAAAGTAATGGTAATGAAGACTAGCATAGCAATAGACATATAGATCAATGGAATAGAATTGAGAGTCCAGGAGTAAATGCATACACCTATGGTCATCTGATTTATGACAAGGATGCCATGATCATCCAACGGGGAAGAAATAATCTTTTCAGCAAATGGTGCTGGTACAACCAAATAACCATATACGAAAGAATAAAGTTGGGCCCTTATCTCATTACTATATAAAAAATCAGCTCAAAATGGACCAAAAACCTAAATATAAGAGCCAAAAACTATGAAACTTTTAGAAGAAAACACAGCGGTAAATCTTCATGACCTTGAATTTGACAAAACATTCTTATATGTGACACCAAAACTATGAACAACAAAAGAAAAAATAAATTGGACTTTATCGAAATTAAAAACTTTTGTGCATCACAGGTACTATTAGGAAAATAAAAGACAACTCACAGAATGGGAGAAAATATTTGCAAATTATATGTCCGATAAGAGACTTGCATCTAAAATATATAAAGAACCCTTATTACTCAATATAAAAGTTAAATAACGCAATTAGAAAATGAGCAAAGGATCTGAATAGATATTTCTCCAAGAGAGATATACAAATGGCCAATAAGCACATAAAAAGATGATTGACATCATTAGTCATCAGGTAAATACAAATTAAAACCACAACGAGATACCATTTCACACTGACTGGGATGGCTAAAATCGAAAGGTGGATAATGACAAGTGTTCCTGAAGATAGGGAGAGTTTGAAATCCTCATAAACTACCAGTGGGAATGTAATATGGTGTAGTCACTTTGGAAAAGAGACAGTTTCTGAAATGATTAAACATAGAGTTATCATAAGCTGCTGTAATTCTACTCCTAGGTGTATACCCAAGAGAAAAGAAAACATATGTACACACAAAAAGTTACACATGAATATTTATAGCAGCATTATTTTTAATAGTCCAAAGGTAGAAACAACAGAAATGTCTAGCAACAGGTGATTAGATAAACAAAATGTGGTATATCTATACAGTGGAATATTATTCAGCAAAAAAAGGACTGATACATGCTACAACTTGGATGAACCTTGAAAAGGTGCTACGGGAAAGAAGCCACTCATACAAGACCACGTATTATATGATTCTATTTATATGAAAGTCCAGAATAGGGAAATCGATGGAAATAGAAAGTGGATTAGTGTTTGATTAAGGCTGGAGAGGGAATGGGTGGATATGAGGGTGATAGCTAAAGGATGTGGGGTTTCTTCTTGATGTGATGAATGTGTCATAAAATTGACTGTGGTGATGACCGCGTATGTCTGTGAATACACTAAAAACCACTGAAATGTAGACTTTAAATGAGTGACTTGTATGGTATCTGAATTATATCTCAACAAAGCGGTTTTAAACATAAATAAAAGGGTTTCTGAAAGAGGGAAGAAGAATATAGGAATAAAATATGGAAAATAATGCAGTACTCAAACTTAGGAGAATGTTGAGCATTGTGGGTTTTTGAGTGGCGGTGAAGGAAGGATGTCCGGTCATTGAGTTACCTGTGACATTTATTGACATGCTGAAGTCACACCGAAAATGATAAACATGCATGCAGATTTATCTCCCTAATGCTTTGAAATGGAAGAAATTCAGAAACAGAGACTATAAAGCTTTTTTGTATGTAAAGGGACCACTGTCTTCCCAGGGTTCCAAAGTATTATATTTGCACAACTTGCTTAAAATTCATTGTGTCCTTCTAAGGCCAGTGGTAATTAAGAACTTTCACTGTTGTATTTAGAGAAAAGAGGCATAGGAAATTTATGGTTTTATCCTACATATATTCCTAACTATTATTTTATTTTAAAAACCTGTGCTGTCCTCCACTAAAAGATAAGCTCCATGATCCAGTCATTCAACAAATATTTATTGAAGTATTCCAAGCACTGTTCTAGGTGCTTGGGGTATTTGCTTGGGGAGCAAAGCACAAAATTTTATGTCCTTGTGGAATTTACATTCTGTTAAAGAAAAACAGACAGTAATTCATAAACTTTTTTTATTTCAAAGTATCACGAGGTTACTAATCTTATGAGTACGTGGATCACTTTTATAATGTTTGAGGCAGGGTTGTAAGTGTACCCATCACCCAGACAGTGTTCATTGCACCTGTTAGGTAAGTTTTTGCCCATCCCATTCTCCCCCTCCCCACTGTTTGCTTTCTGTTGAGTTTTACTTTCCTCTGTGCACATGTGTGCTAATCAGTGAGTTCCAATTTAATAATGAGTACATGTGATCTTTATTTTTCCATTCTTTAAATACTTTACTTAGGATAATGGTCTCCAGTTCCATCCAGTTTGTTGCAAAGGACATTAAGCCATCCTTCTTTATGGCTGAGTAGTACTCCATGGTATACATATACCACATTTTATTAATCTACTCATGAATTGATGGGCATTTGGATTAATTCCACATCTTTGCCATTGTGAATTGTACTGAAATTAACATTTTAATACAGTTGTCTTTTTGATAAAATTACTTATTTTCCTTTGGGTAAATACCCAGTAGTGGGATTGCTGGATCAAACGACAGGTCGACTTTTAGTTCTTCAAGGAATCTCCACACTGTTTTCAATAGAGATTGTACTGGTTTTCAGTCCCACCAACAATGTATTAATATAAGCGTTTCTTTCTCTCTGCATGTACACCAGCATCCACTGTTTTTGGATTTTTTAATAAAAGCCATTCTGACTAGGGTAAGTGTAAGATATCTCATTGTGGTTTTGATTTGCATTTTCCTGATGCTTAATGACATTGAGCATTTTTTCATGTTTATTGGTCTATCGTCTTTTGAGAAGCTTCTGTTCATGACTTTTGCCCACTTTTTAAGGGGGTAGCTTGATTTTTTTGTTGCTTTGCTCAAGTTCTTTGTAGATTCTCATTATTAGTCCTTTATTGGATATACAGATTGCAAATATTTTCTCCCAATTAATAAACTTAAAAATAAGTAAACCATAGTGTGTGTTTGAAGGTGGAACATTTCAAGGAAAAGACCATGAGCACAATGGCTTCACATGTTTTCATCTGTGCTAACCCCAGTACCCCAAAGAATACCCAGCCTGCAGAAGATATGATGAATATTTATTGAACAAATGAATGAATGAATAGATGTAGTTCAAACTGTATGTTTGGCTTAAAAAAATTTGCAGTTTTCACTTTTGGACTGGTTTTCTTTTCTTTTTTCTTTTTTTTGTTTTAAATCACTGCAGCTATAGAAAGAATTTAACATCTGCCCCGCTTCCTATTCAGCCTTGCTCTCTAAGAGGAGGCAAAGCGTAAGCACAAAAACCTCTGGAGTCAGACTGTATGAATTCAATGTCAGCTTTACCACTCATTATTTCTGGAAACTTTAATTATATTTATCTTTATTTATAATAATATTTAAATTGCATCATTTCATTCAACTACAATTTGAGGCTTTGTGTTTTGAGACCTTTCTTGCTACAGATAATTTTGATGTGCATTAACTTCAGCCTGATAATTCGCTTGAATTCCTATAGTCAGTCAACATTTATTATGTATCAGTTATTTGTAAGAATTGACATTGAGTATTGGATCCTAAAGATATCCTATAATGATGTGCCCATCATAGGTGATGTTAATGATCCTTTTCTGCTGTCAATAGGAAACAATATATCTAGATTCTATTTAAGATGTGAACTCTTTGGTCAGCTGGGACTGCCTCATTCACAGCTAACATCCGCAGAACCTTACACAGTGACTGGCACATATAGACATACAGCAAATGTTTGATGAATAAATAAAAAGCTATTATTCAGTAATAACAACCAATTAAATATGCAAAAACACAGTTACAACTGATAGGACATTCTGTTTAGAATATCTCTGGGCTGTCTGAGATCGGCTGGCCTGGGTCTGGACTCCCTTTCAGATCAACAAAGCCTGCATGGAGGAGGACCAGATGATCTGTAGCTTGACAGCAGTTCAGGAACGTGCTTCTCCACCTTGGACATCAGCCAGCCTGGGGCAAAATTGAGAGAGTAACTCTCTCCTTCCTTGAATGTGTGAGCTGGTTGTTCATTTCAATGTTTTGGTTACATTCTCTTATATCGTCTTCTTCTCTTTTTTTTTTTTGTTCCTGTTTTTAAAGTAAACCAATAGTAGTGTTTGTTAAGACATCTCAAATAGTAATTTATTAGCTATGATACAATGACATCAGGAGATAGCAAGATCTTTGGCTGTTTATTTCCCTTGCTATGGATGGAAAGAGTAAGTATAGAGATGTTTCAGTTGCTATGGATACCAAGTGTTTGAGATAACAGAATCCAGTTCGGTTAGATTGGCTTTTCTCTTGAATGTTACATCTATCCAATATACTTTTTTTAATATAAAAAATTATATGCTTTCTCTCAACATCAGGAAATGTTACTTTAATTTTTCCTCCAATCTTTTCCTGCAGTTTTTCTTTTTCTTATATCTCCTCTTTCCTATGCCAGAAAAGATGACATGGAAAAATAAACTATATCTCTGGTTTTCCTTCTATCTAAGCAGGAAAACTGATTTTGTTAGTTCCACACAATTATATACAAGTGTTACAACATAATTGGCCCAGATGTGATGCCTGGATCTTTTTAACTCAACCTTCAAAATCCGGGTTGACTATAAAAAGTCATGTAACTGTCTCTTCAACTTTCCATTAATTAATTGAGTCATATTTCTTTAAAATATAATCTCTTCGGGATGTATAATTTTAAACACAGCATTAAGTAAATAATTGTTGCAGAGGAAAAAAAATCACCATGTCTTTAAAAGAAAATTCAAAAAATAGCAACTCATAGTTTAGGGGTGTAAGAAAAATCTATTCCCATGTGTGAAAGTAGTCAGACTCTTTGCTAAGAGCATACATTTTAAAACATTTAAAATGCTAGTTAAATTATCATTCATCTATTTTTTAGAGGAATCATTTTAGTGAATTTATAAGAACACTGTGATGTTTGAACTTCTACTTTGGTCCCTCATTCCTAATTCCAACTTGTATTTATCTTTAAAGAGGGGATTGAGTTCATTATATAAATTTAAAAATTCTGCATCAGAAACACTGTTTTGGGCTATTATTCTGGAGTCTGCCATGCTGAAGAAGAAAGAGGCAGCTTATGTGTCATGAGGCCTGGATTTCAGCCCCAGCTCTGCCTCTGTTGTGTGGTCTCAGATGAGTCATTTAACCTCTTGGGTCTTAATTTCATCATCCAAAAATTAGAGGTCAGACTACATTATTTTCCAAAGCCCCTTGACATCCTAAAATATCTACATTGCTTTGAAATTTATCCATATCTCCAGTTGATTTCTAGCGTCAAGTTTAGAAACTATTTTAAATAAGCTTACTGAGTTCAAACCACATAGAAAAGCAAAAATCTTAGAAGTACAAGCCTGCCAGCAACTCTATTTCCACCCTGCGCTGCATTGAAAATAACTTTAAATTTACAGTGGAAAATAGGAATTAGACCACATTCAGGTAGATAGTTTCAAAACCTTTATTGTTGGTGATATTTTCTCCAGATGGAAACTATGTAAAAGTAGTCCTGGCAAATGCTAACATTTATTGTTCCTTTAGTAAATGCCAGACACTTTGCTGAGTGCTCTGTGTGGTTTTCAGCTCATCAATCCTCACAACAATGCTATGGGGCAGATGTCATTATGTCCACTTTAATAGGTAAAAATGGACATAATAAGGAATAAAAAGATAAATCTTTAGCCCTAAGCAGCTCAACTAGTAATTGGCAGAGCCAGGATTCAAATCCATGCTGACTTTGTATGTCCAGAGCATATAAATACTATAATATGCAGACTTTCAGATTTTGTCTATGTGTGTTTTATACCATTGGCCCTTGAACAACATTGGTTTAAACTGTGTGGGTCCACTTATGTGCAGATTTTTTTCAATCAAATGCAAATGGAAAATACAGTATTGAGAGGGATGAGAAACCCATCTATATGGAGAGCTGACTTTTCATATACAGGGGTTCTACAGGGCCAACTTTGGGACTTGAATATGTGCAGATTTGGGTATACACAGAGGTCCTGGAACCAATCCCCTGCATATACTGAGGGAGGACTGTATATTCTTCATATATCTCAACACAAACTCATTGTTTCCTTTGCACTCCCCAACCCAGTTCTTCTCTGCATGCCCGATCTCAGACAAGGGCACCACATCCACCAGCTACACAAAACAGAAAACTCAGAATTCCCTTTGCACTTCCCTTTCCCTCATTTCACTCACTACCCACGGCACCTGTCACTAAGTCCTGTCAACTTATCAAAGAGTTCTCTAAACTATAGAATCCCTGGACTTAAAAAAGTGATCGTTTTAAATCACTAAATTTTGGGATAATTTGTTATTAGTAATTGAAGCATATATGCAACAGAAATTGTTCTGAGAATATATGTATATATGTATTTAAAATTATTAAGCATAGTTTAGTTGGGGACGTGATTTGGAGATATGGCAGGAGAAGGGAGGGGAGAAACAGATGTTAACTTGTTCAAGGGCATATATTCTTTTAAAATAACGTAAAGCAATAGAAGCTTTGCACATTTGAAAGAACCAAGGGTTCTATACTGTAGAGAAATTGGCATGGAAAAGAGAACAGTGTTGCAGCTGGAGATGGGAAGAGTCCATGGAGCCCGGGGCAGGCCTTTGAGGAAGAAATCTACCACTCCTGTCCCTTTGCACTACCACCTCTGACATTCCGGTTTGTGACAACCAAATGTAACCCCAGAGCGTCAAGGGGAGAAAATGAGCTAGGGCAGAGTATTTTACTTGGGAGTGTCCCACAAGATGACCCTCTTTATTTCAGTCAATTTCTGTAATAGCTACTGCAACCACAAACCAAAAATCTTTACATGTGGTTGTTGGAATGCTATGTGTAGTTTTGATGAGTAAGATATGAACCTTTCCCTGCAAAAATTCACCATAAAAGAATAAGACCTACCTGCTACTCTATTGGCGTTTGTTTTCAGAGTTGTACTACTGGTACCCAAGATAGAGGCCAAGGAAAAACTTTCCCTTTGCCCTTTGAAGGTTTGCTGGAAAATCAATTGACAAAAGGTAGATTAATAGGAGAAAGGGCATATAAGTTTATTAATGTGTATGAGAGTCATACAAAATATAATAACTCTCAATTATCCTAATTTTCAGTAAAAAACCTAGGAAGTAAGCAATTTAAATTGTTACATATCAGATGCAGAGCCCAGCACAGAGCACAGAGAGGTGAAGACAATGCTTGGAGAACCTGACTCCTCCCAGAATGGCCAGGAGGCAGAGCTGGGCTAGCGAGAACTGAACCATACTGGGCTTGGACCTGCTCTGCGGCTGCTTTGGGCACACATATGTCCCTAAATCTCACCATAGCCACTGTGGTGAGAATCTAAGGGCTCAAAACCAAAGACATAAGCTCATAGACAAATCAAAAGTATCAAAAATGTCACAAGAATAACACTTTTATCACCTTAAAATATCTACCAGGGATAGTATAAATTTATCTGACCAGTAGACCCAGGCAAAAATGTCTAAAATTCTGAAGACATTTCTGTTTTATTTTACCAACAATTTAAAAACTAGTTTTATTTATCAAACCTTACTGAAGTAACAAAATCTTGAAAATCTTTTGGGCTAGTTGTTTAATTTATGAGTACTCATATATTTGTAAGTCAATTTGGTACCATCTAGACAATATACAAACAGACATGTATACACGTATTCATAAAAATACCAATAAACACAAATAAAGAGCTTTTAGCTTTGATTTTAAAATTTTAGTCATGAGATCAGTAAAATTCACTAGTTTAAAAGGACAATTGGAATCAAACTGGAACAAGTTAAAGTTTATCTGTTCCACATGGCCAAAGACCTTATCAAGTTTTAGAGAAAATAGGTTAGCAAATTTACATTTAAAAACACAGAAAGATAATTTAAGCTTTTTAAAGAAGAATTTGGGCATGTTAGTTAGAGGAAGATTAAAAATCGATGCCAAGGAACACAAAATCATAGGAATCCACCACAGGATTTTATTAGAAGAACCAATTTCATTTAGCTAGGTAGCTTCTAATTTAGTCTCCATTTTCCAACTGGACCACTGAGTACAGGGCAGAGCCCATTAATGAATGGGGCCATCAAAATCTTTGCAGTTTTGGGGACCTAATACTAATATATGTAAAAAGTAAGTATAGCTAGAAGGAAGAGCATCCAGATCCACAGTAATCAAGGATCCCATTTTAGAACTGAATCCTAGGTCCTCCCAAAAGAGGGAAATGTCATGAGATTGGGGCTTGCAAAGCATCCACAGTACACCTTGCTGCAAAAACATTCTCCTGAGGCTGGAGGGTGACCCAATGCCAATTAGCCACTCTGCAATCAGCCCATCCCCTGTGGGAGTCGTATCCTTCAATGATGAGTGGTTGCACAGCCTCCAAATGTTCAAACCATGCCTTTCTTAACTAAACACAAAAAGAAAAAAGAGTGGTCCCCTGCAGAGACAACCATTCAGTGCAATCATTGCCAGCCAGCTCCCAAACTGCAGTCCTCGCCAGTAACTTGCCAGCCATTGCACACACAAAGGTCAAGAGCTGCCTCACAGTACAAAGTGATCCCTGGTACTCCTAACCCCAAAGAGGTCAGGGAACTCAGTGCAAGAAAGAGCAGAGCTTTAGACCTTACAGAAATGTGCCCATGATTCTTAGAACTCCTCAAGGAAAACAGAAGACTCCCAAAAGGGGATGTGTGGTGCCTTTTTCTGTGTTCCTTTAGGGGTCTCAGAGTTGCCAGAAGTCTCCTCCTAGATTCCTTCATGCAGTACTGAAGATGGCAAAGGGAAAGGAGGATTAGAGGAAAATGGGAGAGCAATTCTTAGAGGAGCCAATTTGGAGAGATTTTAAGCTTTCTAAAAAGGCCAATGAAGTTCTACATTTTTTTCCCAGCAAAAATTATACCAACAAGAAAGGAAGCAAACAGAAGGAGCAAACATGTTACTAAAAAGGGGTTTTAGTGAAGTGAAAAAATTTCCCAGAAACAGAATCCAAAAGAGAAAAAAAGTAGAAAGACCTTTTTTATTAAAAAAAAATTATAACCTGAATATCAGCTTTTAATTAAGTTAACTTCTGACCATAGAGCTCTTTAAAAAAATATTTTTAAATCTCTTATTACCAGATTTTACCTGGGACAAACAGCCAATATTTTTGGCTTTTGATTTGCCTTTTTTTCTTTTCCTTTAAACCACAGGTGCCTTTCAAAGTGAGTCGCCAATACCGACAAGGCTTACCCAAGGTTATGACCTAACCAGAGACACACGAGGCATCTCCAAAGAGGTACAAAGCAGCCCTCACAAGATCCAGAACCCCAAGATATCTCAAAGAAAGGAAAGTTTTGCTAGTCACAAACGGGGTACAGCACACATTTATGTCCCACCATATTCTCTAGGGTCTCAGATTCTCAGCTGACTGTCCTCACACAAAGGCTGACCACCCAATGTGCCCACAGATGGAAGATTTTTCAATTTAGGCATAAATTTTAGACAGGAGATCAAAAGCTGCCTATGGAAAGGAAAAGGATCAATAACAAACGAATACCCCCCTAAATCAAAAATCACACAAATATCAAACCAATTTCTTTATAAATGTTACATCTGCAGGAACTGGTTCCCTGACTAGGAATCAGACCTGGGCTATGGGTGTGGAACCACATGATCCTTGTCACTAGACTACATTGAACATTGGTATAACAGTGACACTTAATTATTGCTTTGGTGATTCCTCTAAAGTGTGCCCACTGTCTTTCTGACATTTCAAATGCATTAATATAAAGTAATAGTTTCAAATTTTTATAAATTAACAGTAATGCCGATGTGACCAAAATAGTCAGAATACTTATAAATTAAAAGGTCAAATGTCTCTGAATGACTAGAACAAGTGGTATATATCTTTGAAATTTCATTAATCTTTATTTAAGAGCCTTGAGAGCAACACTTACTACTCAGAAATTTTAAGAAATGCTTTGAAACATTAAAAGCCTACTGATGAGTTATGGAAAAAAAAAAACAGTGGAAACATCCTTTTCATAAAGTAAAAGAAGGACAGCAATATGAATCAAATAAAGCAGGGTGGGAGAGTGATTTTTATAATAACAACAATGCCCTTGAATAGTTAATTTAAATGTCAGCACTAACATTCTAACTACTGGTGGTTTGTTACTACTCCTACTTTGGTGAGAGGCCTTGTGTTACCTTCTAAAAGAGTTTGCAAAGCCCTTGTACCTTTAATAGAGTCATGTGCTCTGCAGCACATCATTATATCAATTGGAAAACACATCTGATAATGAGCAAGAGTAATTAGCACTGGACGTTTTGTAATTCACACGGTGGTAAGGTACCATCAGAATTTAGAAAAAGCCAATTCACAATCATGAGAATTTGCATATTTATTTCTGCTGGAGAAAAAGCACACCACAGGTATAATAACTCTAGGCTGTAGTGAGTAAATTTTGCTATCGATTACAAAATATTTTCAAATTAGTGTTACGGAGAGCAATGGCCTAGGCTCTACAAATGCTTCCTTAAATGAATTTCCCTTTATTAGTTGCAACATACGTGACTAAAATAATGGTTATTAGTTTTTAGTCTATAGCTAAAGTGACATAGAATACAATGTATTAATTGTCAAATTGAATTCTATTAAAATTGATAGTTCAACACAGATTGAACCATGTAGCGAGCACTGGGTGTTCTTTTAGTTCAAAGTTCAGAGTTCCAACCTCAGGCATTTAAAAATTCCCCTTTGAATAGTTCTTCTACCCACTGGTGCTACTTTAGAGGCTATAAAATTTCATTTCCCCCCTTAACGTGTTGATTTAGTCAGAACAGATGTGTGTACATCTGTGCACATATGTTCCCTGCAGAAATCCGGGAGTGGAGGATCAGTCCTGCAATTTTGAATCAGACCCTGTATGTTGAACATATTTGAAACCGCTATTTCTGAATCTGAGAAACTACACTTTCTCCCTGTCTCTAAAACTATCTGTGTTTTACGTGGTGGGCAATTTAATGAGCTGCCTTTTTCTTCCTACTAGATTTTACCTCTAGAATGTTCCACTTTTCCAGCTGGGGTCAGGCTTGGGAGTCATTCACTTCTGTGTCTGGAAGTCAGCCTGGCAGCCCGGTCCCAGAGCTACGGCCTCCTCACAAAGCCAGCTTTGTCACAGGGCTCCTTGACTGTGGAGAAACCCACCAGAGCAAGAAGTTTCTTTCATCAACTCTTAGGAGCTCTGACAAATGTTCTGAGCATTTTCACTGATTCCCTAATGTGGTTTCTATGGCTCCGTAGTCAACTTTTTCCAATACTGCCTTTGGAGAGAGCTCCAAGAAATAATGTCTGTTTTATATGAAAAAACTTGTTATTTCAGAAATTATTAGGAATGTCAGTAATATTTGGGAACTCACTGAAATGTCTCATGCCATAGACAGACATACTCTCCTACAGGCCCCACAAGGTCAAAAGTTCACGCTTGCTGATGCAGATGGTCTGAGGGTGAGTGATGCTCACCATACCAGAGTCCACAATCAAAGTGCTCCTGACATCTGTCAGAGGACCGTGGAAAGATGGGAATGTGACAAACATGAGCCCAGTGTCACTAAAAACTGGCCTTTTTTTGTTTGTTCATTTGTTTTTGAAGATTTTGCAATGCATGAATAGTTTCCTACTGCCTCCATCCAGGGGATCTATCAGGTATTTTTTTTAAAAAAGTGATTCTGCAAGAATCCCAGTCTGTAAACCTCTGCAACTCCCTTAAACCTTGCACTACTTCTAATATGGTTCAGTGTACGTTACTGCAGGGCCAGGTAATATTAGAACAACAGGGGAGGAAAAATAATTTCCTCTCTACCTTTCATGGTGCTTAACCAGGATTCCTTGTAACAAAAGACATATTAGCAAGAGAAAAACAAACAGGAGTTTGTTAACATACACCTCAGGTATACATGAGAAAAAACCTGGAGACATGAGTAAATCTCTAGGGTAGATCTCAAAGAAAGTTTAAACTTCAAGCTTAAATACCATTATTTGCTGAAACAAATAAAAAGGGATATGGGAAAAGTCCTGCTTAAGGTGAGACAGCCAGAAAAAGCACCCTAAGCAAAAGTAAAGTCTGTTGTGCAGATTTAATTTGATGCCTTCTCCACCTGTAAGAGTGTCTCATGATTGAGTCCTCTTTCTCTTCCTGGTGCACAGAGGAGACATCCTTACAAATAGATATTTCCTTCATAGATGTAAATTTCCCTTACAAAGGACAACTTTTCAGAACTACTCCTTTGTTTGCAGTTTCTCAAAATAACTAGGTCACAATAATCAATATGCCAAAGAGGCATATTTTGGGCTGGCATTTTCTGGTCTCCTGTAGCCATGTTTTGGGAGGGTGTGTCCTGAGCCCCAATAGAACCACGTACAGATCATTGTGTTACAATTCAACAACCATTAATTTCTAAAAGTAGTTCAAAATAATTTAAACATAACTTAGACTTTTATAATAACTCTTAGAAGTTATTATAAATAGATAAGGATTATATGTTATGAATAGGTAAGAATTCCTAAACTCACCCTATGTAGTAAGCCTATACTAAGTACTTTACATTACTTTATCCTCATGAAATCTCTCTATGGTAGGTGCTATTTATTCTTATTTTACAGATGGAAACAGAGATTCAGAGAAAGTAATTATTTTTTTTTTTTTTGAGACAGAGTCTCACTCTTGCCTATATAGAGTGTAGTAACATCATCATAGCTCATTGCAACCTGAAACTCCTGGGCCTAAGTGACCCTCCTGCTTCAGCCTCCTGAGTAGTGGGACTACATGCCCATGTCATGACATTGGCTAATTTTTGTATTTTTAGTAAAGATGAAGTCTTGCTCTTGCTCAGGCTGGTCTCAAACTTCTGAGCTCAAGCAATCCTCGTGCCTAGGCCTCCCAGAGTGCTAGGATTATAGACATGAGCTACCAAATCCGGCCCCAGAGAAAGTAATTTAACTAGCTAATAAGTGGTAAAACTTGATCCTGAACCTAAGGGTATCTAAGACCAAGATATGTGGTTTTAACTACTGTCAAAAGACAAAATTACACCAAATTCAGTTTAAAGGTCTTAATTGGGTTTTTTTTTTTTTGTGATTCTAGAATTGGGCAACACTTCATTCTCTAAAATAGAATTAGTGTTCCAATGAGCTGAGCAGAGGAGACTAGTTTTATAAACTGAAAAAGACTGAGGAAAGTAGAAACAGAAAACAAAAAGAAAGTTGCTTGTTTTATAGTGACTTTTCTTTTGTCAACTGAAGCATCACAAGGGTCATGAATTTGGAGAGGAGAGCTTTATTTTTTATAAAGGATTGTAGCCTGCAGGCTGGACATACTTCAGGCTGGGCAGTGTAGCCTCCAGCAGAAGCTGGAACCAGGCACTTCCAGGCAGGGAAGGGTAGAAAGGGATTTATGACAAATAGGTTAGCTAAGAATACATATTCAACAGGTTATAGGAAGAGCTATGAATAGTCACAAAGGAGGGATGCATGCACGCATAGTAAGCAAACATGCATGTTGTGTATGTCCTGTGTTCACTTGGAGGTAGAGACTTAACCTGTAAATGCATTATACTTAGGACTCTGTATGTCAAAAGGTGAAACAGAGGACACAGTATCACAGAAGCTGTGTGCAGCCTCGGTAAATTGGCCAGAACCAGTCCATGGTTGGTTGTCTCTTATCTGGAAGGAAATCTGGTAGTTGTGTATAAATCAGTATGGAGTGAGTCTTTCAAAAGGGCTGATTTCTGTTTAACTCTTAGGAAAGAAAGCCTAATGGTAGTTAGCAAGGGAGGGAGGAGGTATAATGAGGCATGTCTGATCTCCTGTCCCATCATAGCTGGGAACTCAGTTTTTAAGGTTTCTCTGTGTCCTCTTGGCCAAGAGAGGGTCTGTTCAGTCAGTTATGGGGCTTAGAATTTTACTTGTATTTCTCACTTGCAAAGATTAAAGCAGAGGGAACTTCCTTCTCATGCTGGCTAAACCTGGTTTGTCCAAACAGCCTATTTGTCTATTGTCTCTCACTCATTTGATTTCTTGGAAGATCAGATAAACAACTTAGTTTAGGCTTGGTGATGTGGTACTTTAGCATGAGTGACTCCATTTTGTCTTGTTCTGTTGGGTCTAGAGCAGGGACTCAGTCCAAATCAATGGTCTCCTGTAAATGTTATTTAATATTACCAGACTATTTTTTTCCTTCAGCATCCTTATCTGTGTTGTTGTACTTTCCAGTCAAAATCTGAGCTAATTTTTAGTTTCTTTGACCTTTGGGAAAGCACTGACCTTTCTCTTGGATCCCAATTTCATCTCTTTCTCTGGGTTTTATGCTATTGTTAGGAGAAATATAATTAAAAATAAAATCTCTCCAAATCCAGAAAACCTCTCTACAAAGGAAAAAGAGAAAGAAAGCACTTCTGTTATCAAAAAAGTATGAAACCAGAATGTGATATGCATCACAGATTACCCACTAAAGAGATTGAAAATACACAAAGAAATATCACTCTTTTACAATAATCAAGTGGAGGATACATTAGGTAGACTTTGCGATTTGCAGGCAGGTGACAAGTTAGGCCTATCTTTTCCCAGGACACTGGGAGATGGGGCCTTATCTTTCTTGATGATTTAGATTTCAAAGAGACAGCATTCAGGTCCTTGAGGAAACTTTCCTGAGTTGTGAGACTGGTAAGAAGCTTATTTGGCCATTACAAATATTTTCATGCATTTGTAAAGAATAGAGAAAGAAATGCTGAAAGAAAAGGCAGGAGGCGGGGGAAATTATCTACCCTTATGTTCCACAGGGAGAATTAAGCCTTTTATTTTTAATTTGTATTTGCCTTTTGTACTATCTAAGTCCTAACTCTTCAGGATTACATTGAAATTTTCCCACCCTTCTCCATACATCCAGCTTTTAGAGTCAGTTCCTCTTCACTGCTCCTGCGTCAACAATTCCCTAAAAAGTTCTCCTTGTATGACTCCACCTAGGATTTTACTTCTCTGGTCTGAAGTCTCTTAGCTCCCGCTAAAGCAGCTACCATTCCCAGACACAAGTCTCTATTTCCTTTCCTTGGGAACAGCATTAGAATAATCATTAGCTTCTCTCCACCTGAATTTGTATTTAACTTACTCTGGAGCTGGGCTGGGATTACTACCAAATACACAACTGTGGAAGACCCTGCACCCCCCACCCCCCCGTATTTAGTGACTAAGATTATAACTTTGTGAAAAGGGTAAACCTCTAACAAGAATTAGGAAAGTAAAAGGTGAAAGATTTGTACAATCTCTTTTATTCCTTTGTATCAATGCATATATTACCTATGCTAATAATAATAACAACAATAATAATAAAATCCAAGTCCATGAAAAAAAAAAAAAAGAAAGAAAACTAGTCCAGGAACACACAACTAGTAAGTGGGAAAAGCAAGATTAAAAAAAAAAAAAGAATTAGGAAAGTGATAAAAGTGGCATATCAGACATAGATCTATCTTCCAGTAAAATGACCAGAAAAAACACTGAATTTACTGCCTGAGCTTTGTATAAGTCAAGTATCAGTGGAATCTTAGGCTTACCATAAAATTGCATTGCTCAATATTAGAGTCATCTCCTGAGGGTTCCTCCCTTCCAATTCTCCCTCAGACAATTCCTATTCTCCAGAAAAATATGATCCCAAACATTACATTTTTAAATATTATAGGATATTAATTAGGTTCATACTTATAAGCAAATTTATGTCAGCATTACCAATTGCCAACATGTCTCTGTTCTTCAAATTCTCTGAATTGATTTTAACATCTTACTGGTTTCCTCATTAATTGATGAGTTAAATAAAGTCTTTGACTCGTGTTTATTTCACATTTGTTTGAGAGTGAGTGATGTTTTTAACTTTTTAAAGAATTATATTTTAGCATTAGATTTTAGAGTTTGGGCTCTTGTTTGGGTGGTTCCTATTAAAGTAGGATGCCAAGCTCACTAGGAGCCAGGCCTAAAACTCCGGGGCAACCTAAACTGACCTCTTTTAAATACTGCTGCTATGGTTTGAATGTTTTATACCTCCCAAAACTCATGTATTGGAAAGTTAATCATCAATACAACCATGTTGAGAGGTGGGGACTAATGGGAAGTATTTAGAACACAAGGGTTTCATCCTCATGAATGAATTAATGCTATTACAAAAGGGTAAGTTCAGCCCTCTCTTGCTCTCTCTCTCTCTCTGTCCTTCTGTCATGAAATTGTGAACTCAAATAAAATCTTAAGCCTCCCCCCACAGCTGACTGAATAGTCCCCCTGTTGGTCCAGGGACCACAGAAATATCCTAAAGCCGAGTTGCTGGCCATGAGAAGGAAGGTCAGACATGCCTCATCATTTCCCACCCCCTCTTTCTTGGAGATATCCTTTGTAACTCATTAACAGGTCTCAGGCTATGCAAGACAAAGCTTAAACCATACCTGTATGTCCTCAATTTACTTAACAGATCACTTGAATCTGTGTATATGTCTGGTGGTTTGTCTTTGATTAACAGACTTCCTTATCTTAACTTAAAACATTCCAAGTCTTTAGACAAAGTTTCATTTTTTTAACCGATTACAAATCAAAGAATCTTTAAACTCACCTATAACCTGTAATACCCTGCTTTGAGATGTCCTGCTTTTTTTGGGCCAAACCAATGCACAACTTCCATGTATTGATTTATGACTTTATGTGTAATTTCTGTCTCCCCAAAATATACAAAACCAAACTGTAACCCAACCAGGGCTAGACCATTGCTCAAGACTTCTTATATGTGGCTCTCCAAGCCATAGTCACACATCTTTGACTCAGAATAAGCCTTTTTAAATTATTTTACAGAGTTTGGGTTCTTCTCCATTAACAAAACGATGCAGCCAGTAGGCCCTGACAAGATCCTGCTACCTTGATGTTGGACTTCCCAGCCTTCAGAACCATGAACTGTTTATTTCTGTTTATTAAAAGTTCCCCAGTCTGTGGTTTTTATAGCAGCACAAAATGGACTAAGATGGCTCCCATTCATTTATTCATTTAATAAATAATCATTAAGCACTTACTATTGTAGGATATTATGCTAGACACTGGAGATATAGTAATGACAAGACCAAAAGATCCCTATCCTTAGGAAGCTTAGACCACAAATCAGTAACCTAATAGAATGAATAATTAAATTTCAAAAAAGTGGTAAGTGTAATAAAGAAGATAAAACAGGATTGGAATGAGGTGAGGAGCTGTTATAGATTGGGTGGTCAGGGAAACCCTTGTGAAAGAGTGGCATGGAATGTCAAGAAAGAGTCATCCATGGGAGGGTCTGGGGAAAAGCATTCCAGGCAGAGGGGATGGCAGGGGCAAAGGTCTCAAGATGGGAACAAGCCTGGTTGGTTTGGAGAAGAAATCAGGGACCAGATCATGATGGGTCTTGCAGGCTCTGGGAAGGAGTCTGGACTTTCCCGAAAGCGTGATGTGAAACCACTGGAGAGTTTCAAACACAGGAGTGGCATGATGTAAGTTATCCTCTGTAGAGACCATTCTGGCTGTAGGGCATTCTGAAGTGAGACGGACATGGAGCTTTGGGAAAGCTATTCCATCTCTCTTAGCTACAGATTCCTTATCTATAAAGTAAGTAAAATAATAACTGCAGTGCAAGATTGTTGTGAAGATGAAGTGAGACTAGAAACCTGCCTGCCTCCTCTTT
This sequence comes from Avahi laniger, assembly GCA_963575035.1. Classification (NCBI taxonomy): domain Eukaryota; kingdom Metazoa; phylum Chordata; class Mammalia; order Primates; family Indriidae; genus Avahi; species Avahi laniger. Next base: position 26,822 of record CAUYSK010008064.1, read on the forward strand.
CTTGTTGTAATCACTACTTGCTCAGACCAGTGTGTCTGCACGAAGCCAGGCTGGGCCAACACAGCCAGTGAAAGCATCGAGATCTTCTGACTGGGGAGAGGGGTCAGGGTGATAAAACTAGGCTAAGTAGGGAACAGGGGTGGAGGTGAGAATAAGAATTGAAACACATGTTTTACAAGCCTGGCAAGAGTGAAAGTCTTGTTTGCAAGATTGAGTAAGGAACAGTCCAGATTAAGGAACAGTTGAACAGGGTTTTTGTTTTGTTTTGTCTTATTTTAGTAGTAGACAAAGGTAAAATAATCCTGTTATTCTTGCAAAAGCCAGAAAAAAAGAAAGAAAGGAAGGAAGGAAGAGAATGAAAGAAAGAAAGATGCAAAAGAAAAGAAATAAAGAAAAGAAAAGAATAGGAAAGAAAGGAAATGCTCTACATTGCAGATAAGTCTGGATTGAAGAAATTATCTCACAGATAGATTTTTTGATTTTTCCTTTTGAAGGAGTATTGTCTTTCAATCCCTCTTGCTTGGGGTAGTTCTTCGGCCTTAATTAAAGGAAAGAAAAACTTGGCCTAGACAAACTGTGGGAAAAGAGAAGAAAGAAGCTTTGGTTTCCCAAAATGTCTGAAGGTTCCCTTGCCCTTTACTGGTGGGGTGTCAGTTGAGATATCCTGCACCCAGCAGACAGCCTGACATAGCAACAACCCTAGGAAGCTGATTTCATCTCCTGCATTGTACAGATGTTGAAACTGTGGAGGCAGAGAGTTTAAGGTAGTGGTCCCCAACCTTTTTGGTGCCAGGGACTGGTTTCATGGAAGACAATTTTTCCACAGACCAGGGGATGGATGGGGGGTGAGAAGCTCAGGCGGTGATGAGTAGCCTGTTTCCTAGCAGGTCACAGACAGGTACCAGGCCTCACCTGGGGCTTGGGGACCACAGGCTTAAGGAACTTGTGCGTAGTGTAAATAATGTAGCTAGGACCAAAAGCAAGTTCTATCTGACTCCAAGTCTCGTACTTATAAGACACATAATAGATATATCTCAGCATTTTCATATGGTTTGACCTGTCCCACATAATGATTTTTGAACTCAAAATATTAGAATTTTGAATATTTTGTATATAACATAGGTTCTGCTGTGATATTCTCCATCCTATGTACGTCTTTTCCTTATCAGGTAGGAAGAAACACATGCAGATTTTAGATATTTTAGATTTGACATCTGTAATCTTCACTTTTTTCTAAAGAATAAATATCCCTGACACATTAAAAAAAATCAGATTCCTTTGATTTCTCATTAAAAATACAACATGTTGCTGAAATTGTACAAAAGAATAGATTTGCTTTGTGCAGAATAAATTCATTAGAATGATTAAGGAAAATATATTTCAGATTCACTTTTGTTGATTAACAGAAGCAGCGAAAGTCAGATGGTAGAGAAGCTGCATGTGCCCAGGGAGTGTTCTCCACTTGGGACAGTGCCAGGAATCAACAACTGATAAGGCCTACCTTGGCTTTTTGCCTTGTAGTAGCTCTGGTCAGATTTTTCATCATATTGGGTCTGACAGTCATTTCTCTACTATGTGATCATTTCCGTGATCTCAAAACAGTCTGTTTTCCTATCCCTAAATTAACAGAGTGGGTCATGGGGCGTTAGGACTGAGTAAGGAATTTGTGTGTGTGTTTGTATGCATGTGTGTGTGTGCATGAGAGAGAAAGAAAGAACAAGAGAGAACAAGAGACTGGGGGGCCAGGAGAGCATGCATACTTTAATTTTCAGAGACAATACACGAGTTCATCATCCTGTAAATTCTGGTCTTGGCTCTTTGTGGTATTTAGCCCACTGGTAAGAGTTTTTGCTTTCATTTGTTCTAATTCTTGCCATTTTCATAAATGACTAAAGCAATCAGCTCCTTGAAGTGTGTGTTGAAGAAAGTAGAATGAAACAGCTGGAACGAGGGAGTCTCTAACCTCCCTGTTTACATTTTAAAACAAAAATTTAAAAGCAGCCTCCTTTTCTGGTTAGTTCTTGCATACTTGCCAATGGAAGTGAACCGCTAATGGCGGTAGGTGAGACAGTGAGCTGCCAAGGCTGTTTCCCCCCAAAAGCTATTTCCTCACATAGGACAAGTACCTCAGTATCCAGTTTTGTTCTCCAGGACTCATCGGTTTTGGCAAATGACACCTTACTCGCTATGGGCTGAATGTTTGTGTCTCTCCAAAATTCTGTGTTGAAACTCTAATCCCCAATGTATTTGGAGGTAGGGCCAGCGGGGCAATTCGGGTTTGTTCAAATCATGAGGATGGAGCTGCCATGATGGAGCCGTGCCTTTGTAAAGAGATGGAGGGTCCAGAGCTTTCTCTTTGGGCCACATGAGGACACAGCAGTCTGCAAGCCAGGAAGGGGGCCCTCACCAGAGCCAGACCCTGCTACAACCTGATTTCAGACTTCCCAGCCCCAGAAGTGTGAGGAATAAATTTCTATTGTTCAAGCCACTCAGGATATGATATTTTTGTTATGGCAGCTGACTAGATGCCACTCAAAGTAGCTTAAGCAAAAGGGCCTACAGGGGAAGAAAAATAATTTTTTCTTAACCCTCATAAGTTCTTAGACTAGATCCAGGTAACAAAAGACATTAATAAGAGAAAAACAAATGTAAGTTTATTAACGTATGTATTTCATATGCACATGGGAGACATCCGGGATATGAGTCATTCTGAAAGAGGGGGCTTTGAATCCCAGCTTATATAGCACCTTCAACAAAGAATGTAACTTTTTAGAGAAGTGACAAGACAAAGGAAAAGAACTGAGTTTCTAGGGGCAGAAAATTGTGGGACAGCAAATAAATGGCAGATAAAGTTTAGTCTGTAAAGTTCGTTAATGTAGATTCTTCTGGTACCATCTGTAGGCCAATAAGAGTCCAAAGTTCCCTTCAATGTTTCGCTTTTGTTTTCCCTGATGGAGGCATGGGGGGAAGGGGACCTTCTGTCTCTGTGAATCTGTCCTGCTTTTAGACACGTAGAGGGAGGACAGAGAGCTCTCCCGCTTTTGCTGTTTTTCAGTCACTTTCAGCTCAACCATCCTTCATATTTTGGGCTGGTACATTCTCACGCCCCACAGGTTTAAAAGAGTCCATTAAAAGGGCAAAGTGAATACCACAGGGCAGGGAGGTAGCTACGCCAGGAGCAGAGGGAGGGGTGGGGAACCTACAGCTTCAAGGCCACGTGTTCCCCTCCAGAGTCCCAAGTGTGGCCCCTCGACCGAATCCAAACTTCATAGAACAAATCCTTTTATTAAAAAGATTTGTTCTGTAAAAGTTGGATTCAGTCGAAAGGATCCAGAAGGCCTTGCTGAGAAAATGATATTCGAGCAAAGACTTGAATGAGGTGAGGAAGAGAATCCTGTGGCCATGTCAGGGAAGGATGCTCCAGGCACAGAGGACAGCTTGTGCAAAGGCCGAAGTAAGAACAGGCTTGGTATATTTAAGGTGCAGCAGGGTGAGCAAGTAGGAGAGTAGCAAGAGATGAGGTCAGCAAGTCCCTGGGGGCCGCAATCGCCCAGGGCTTCGAAGGCCATCACAGGGACTTCCACTAACTCCTGTCCGATCATATGATTTCCCAGTCCTAAGGAGTCTCCCAGTCCTAAGTGGTTCCCCAACTCTCATCCAATCACGTGGCTAACATTATTTACTCCAGGGGTAGATACAGGACTTAATCTAGCCCGAGTGGAGTTCTTCCATGAAATTTTAAACCTGAAAATGGGTGGAAAGAGTCAGGATCTATTCTAGATATTGCAGTTGGGCTCTATCAACTCCATTTCAATCTCTTGCAGCATAATTGTGGGTTAGAGGAAGGAAACTTAAAGAAAAAGTCTTAGCTCGGGCTACTGTAACAAATTATCACATACTGGGGATCCTAAATGACAAAGGTTTATTTCTCACAGTTCTGGAAGCTAGAAGTTGGAGATCATGGTTGGGTTCTGATGAGGGCCCTCTTCTGGGTTGCAGACTGCTGACTTCCCCTTGTATCTTCACCTGGTGGGAAGAGGGCTAGTAGCTCTCTGGCCTCTTCTCATAAGGACACTAATACCGTTCATGAGGGCTCCACCCTCATGAGCTCATCACTTCCCAAAGTCCCTACTTCCTAACACCACCACATTGGGAGTTAGGTGTCAACATATGGATTTGAGGGAAACACCAACATCCAGCCCATAACAGAACACATCACCCAGATTCTTTTACAGCTTGCTTTTTCTGGTAATTTAACTGACACCAGCCACATGCCCCTGAGAGATCTGGAAGGCAAAAATTCACATTGTGGGACTGTTTTGGGGCAAGCATGGTGTGCAGACTTTTGCTTTTTCTGTGACAGTTGTAGCCGAGGTCCCAATGGCTGGTTCCTAGCTTTGTGGGGGTCAAGAAGTAGAACATAGAGCATCCTTTTCACTTGCACAGAGAGTAGCAGAGGCAGGCACAGCTTCTGATTGGGGCAGGAATCTGCAGTATTGTCCTAGCAATTGATCCAGAAAGCTCAGTCTAGTGCCTGCATCTCCAGCCCTTCAGTGATTTTGTAAACACCTAATTCTAGGAGTGATGAATGGAGGAGGAATCGCATGGCAAGTGTGACAACCAGGTGTATGCTTTCTGCTCGAACTTGCAGGAGAGGTTTCTGTTACGTGCAACTGGTTGAGACCCCTTCTGGTAGGAGCTGCAACACAGAATGTGGGAGCTGTCAGTGGTTATGTTTTCTGCTGTGCAGGAATGCTCATTGAAGAGAGAGAGACTAAAGTCAACACAGACTGAAGCATAGATAGAGATACAGGCAGAGAGTTGAAGTAAGACAGAGTTTAGATTCCCATTATCCGTGAGGCCCTGTAACACACTTTACTCTTTCATACTTTGGTTAACCAACCTGCCTTTAATATTGAGATACCCCAAAATCTTCGCTATGAATTCCTTCTTCTGCTAAGCTCATTCAAGATGGATTTCTGTCACTAGCAAATCAAAAGTTGAATTGAATTGGGGTAAAGAGGACCCTAGAGATATTATTACTGGGTTATAACTTCAAAATAATTAGTCTATTAAGCGTGTGTATTCCTCTCTTCCCTCTCCAATGTATGGTTACTTATTTTGATTGTATAGAGTTTGGGGTAAGAAGGTCAAACTTAGGGCTGAGGGGTCGTGTCTGCTCTGACGCGCAGCTATAGCTTCTTCCTAACACATCTTTCACTGCTGGAAAATCACCTCAAATCAAGGGGACTGTTGTTGGCAGGTTAGAAATCTATTTTTTAAAGAAAGTGGAGGTAAAATATGAATGGAGCACAGAGGGCCATAGGGCCGCAGAGTAAACTGCTCCACCCGACCAGCGATGCCTGCCTGCTGGAGCGCAGCCAGCTCTCTGCCACGTGGAAGCAGCACCCCAGGGGTGGCAGTTACAAACTCACGAAGATAAGCCTGTCTTTCACTCAAATCCAACCGAGTCACAAAAAGTCCGAAAGCCAAACACACCCTTTCCCAACGATTGGCCTATCTGAAATTGCTTGCAAAATGTTTTCGTAGCTACCTAACCAGCAACTGTAAACTAGTACCCCTGAGCCTTTTCCATTTTCACCACTGGGTGGCAGCCAGCTGCCAGGTGTCAGATCGGCTACAATTGACAGTTTTCTTGGGGTGCGGGGAGTGCGTGTGCCTTTTTTGGGAAAGATCCCTCACTCATCCCCCTTGCTGGTAGCGCATTCCTCGTGGTCACGTTTTACCATGGGATCTCTTCTGCCTCCATTACTCCTCGTCCTCAGATCCCTTGATCTGCCCCCGGAGGGGCCAATCATTGACTAGCCAGGGAGCCACCAGAGTTGTTCTTCAGAAAGTACAGTAAGAAAGAGATTATCTAGTTGGAATTCAAAGAGAGCTGGAGTTCAAAGATGTTATGGACCGAAAAGCACAAGCAATCGAAGGAAAAAAAAAAAAAACAAATAAGTTGGACTTCATCAAAATGAAAAACTTTTATATGTCAAAGGACTATCAAGAGTAAAAAAAATGACACATGGAACGAGAGAAAATATTTTCAAATAATATTAATATATCCGATAAGTGTCTAGTATCCAGAGTATATAAAAACTTGTTGCAACTCAATAAAGACAAATAACCCGATTTTAAATATGGGCAAAGGATGTGAATAGACATTTATTCAGAGAAGAAGCACAAACGACCAACAAGCCCACGGAAGAAAGCTCAACATCACTAGCATCAGGGAAATCAAAGCCACAGTCAGATACTTCTTTATTCCCACTAAGATGTCTATACTTTAAAAAAAGGAAAATAAGTGTTAGTGAAGATGTGGACAAATGGAATTCTCATATATTGCTGGTGTGGGAGTTAAGGGATTTCTCTTGGCCCTCTGAAGTTTCACTGAAAAATCAACTTGCAAAAGGCAGATTACTTGGAAGAAAGGCATAAAAATTTATTTAACATGTGCACATGAGATTCTTCAGAATGAAGACCCAACACCCTAAAAGGGTGCAGAAACTTATAAACCATCTTGAGGCTATAGAAAGAATGAAGACTGGGATCCTGGCGGAACAGGTTATGGGAGTGGGCAGAAGAGGAGTTCTGCTGAGGGGCAGCAAATGATCACTGGGGATAACTCAACGGGCTTGAAGAACATACAGTGATTTGGGGCAAAGTCTAGTCAGCCCTCAAAGCAGAATGGTTCTTAATTAAAGTCTGTCCAGGTTTGTTGACAGACCTTAGTCTTCCTTCCTGCAATATGGGTTCAGTTGATGAAATCTCAGAGAAGAGACCAGTTGTCTTCTTCTTTGGTAGGTGGGACTTAGGCAGACAAGGGAAATTCAGAGAACAATTTTATCCTATGCTTTGGGGACACAGTGCGGTTGGGGGGAGGTCAGAGAGATTTTGAGGCTTCTTTTTCAGTTCAGCATGTATTAATACAAAATGCCATATTTTGGGGTGAAGTTCCTTGCCCTCCTTTGCTGAAACATAAAATGGTGCAGCCACTGTAGAAAACAGTTTGGCAGTTCCGTAAAAAGTTAAACATAGAGTTACCAAATATGACCCAGCAATTCCACTCCTGGATATATACCCAAGACAGCTGAAAATATATGTTCACACAAAAACTCGTATATGAACGTCCCTAGCAGCACTGCCAAAAGATAGTGTTAACAGCTCAAATGTCCATCAATTGATGAATGGATAAACAGAGTGTGGTGTATCTATACAATCCTTCTGGGATGTATTCATACAATTCTTCTGGGTATATACCTAGGAGTGAAATTGCTCGGTCATGTGGTATTCTATGTTCAACTTTTTGAGGAACTGCTAACCTGTTTCCAGAAATTAATTTTTGACTGTTTCTCTCACTGCTCGAGCTACCTGATGATAAGGAATACGGAGACAGCCGTTAATATTTATGGCACGCGCTGTGCAGGTTCATAGAGCCATTTTTATCAGACAAACTTTTACAGAGCGTTTACTGTGTGCCAGTTACTCTCCCAGGGGCCAGGACACCAAGATCAGTAAGACAGTTCTGTCACTTAGGGGCTTACAGTCCAGGGGTAGGCAGAGAGCGGGGCTGGGTTACACAGGCAGAGGAAAGTGTGAGCAGCAGAGAGGTGGGCTTTGCCTGGAGGGGCTTGTACCCTAGTGGGGAAAGAGACTAAAATGCACACACACACACATGCACGCACACATGAAAACGAAACCGTATAGATAACCAGGACTTGGGTTGAAACAGGATGGATTTTGGTATAAACAATGGATCTTTTCAAAGTTTAGTTTGATGGAAAAAGTGGACTGTGAATTCCAGAGACGAAGAGGCCCTCACCATGCGGTGGGAAAGGCCCTGGGCCAGGGCTCAGGCCATGGCAGTGCTGGCCGGCTTGGCTGCTAGCTGTCTCTACATATATCTACTTTTCTAGGCCTCAGTTTTCCTGATGTCAAAGAGAGGGAGGTAGCTTAGATCATCTCTATGGCCATTTAGAGTTTTTAGAAGTTGTTTTTCCTGCCATAACAGAAGACAAAATTGGTTTAAACAGGGGAGGAAAGTCTTGGGGAGAGAACTATAAAGCTTATTGGCAATGTTTCCCTTTCACTGGGAGCCACTGTTGGCATCTGAAAAGGGATGTTTCACAGGCTTATCCTTACGGAGGTTTGCAGGACGGAAGAGATGTACATGTACGTGCCTGGGGCGGGGGCGGACGAATGGAACTCCGCAGACACCATCGATATGTGACTGACTGATCCAGTTGCTGCTACCAAGTGCTCGGGTATGACAGGCTCGTGACTAAGACTGAGACTGAGGCCGTGGGAACAAGGGAGTGGGGGGGGGTCATATAGGAGAAATACCGAAATACAGAATAGTAATTCATCGTACTTACTGTAGCGTGCAAAGCGGCAAGGCGGGAGTGGAACATGAAGGCGCCATCAAGTGGCTGGAACTCAGAGCTGACTCATCACACGCTGTTCCCTCCAACTCTCCACCCCTCCATTCCTGCCACACTCACCTTCTCTCCCTCGCCACCTCTCACCCCCCTGTCAGTCTTCATTCTCTTAGTCTTTTTCAGTCCTCTCTGACTCCACCTGACTCCCTAGAAACTCAGAACTCCCCAAGCATTTATCATTTCTTTGTGTTAGGAGCATTCCAATTCCACTCTTTTGGTTATTTTAAAGTATACCCTAACTTTGCAGGCCCCAACCCTTGGGCTGCAGACTGGTACCAGTCCATGGCCTGTTAGGAACTGGGCTGCACAGCAGGAGGTGAGTGGCAGGCAAGTGAGCAAAGCTGCATCTGTGTTTACAGCTGCTCCCCGTCACTCACATCACTGCATAAGCTCCGCCTCTTGTCAGAGGAGTGGTGGCATTAGATTCTAATAGGAGCAGGAGCCCTACTGTAAACTTCCCATGGGAGGGATCTAGGTTGCACGCTCCTTATGAGAATCTAATACTTGATGATCTGAGGTGGAGCTGAGGTGGTGATGCTAGTGCTGGGGAGCAGCCGCAAATACAGATTATCATTAGCAGAGATGTTTGACTGCACAATCAATGTAATGTACTTGAATCATCTCAAAACCATCCTCCTCAAAACCCCCTTCCGTCGCGCCCCTCCCCAGTCCGTGGAAAAATTGTCTTCCATGAAACTGGTCCTTGGTGCCAAAAAAGTTGGGGACTGCTGTCCTAACTTATTGTTGATTCTAGTTACTTTGTTGTGCTACCAAATACTGTTCATTCTATCTAACTATATTTTTGCACCCATTAACTATCCCCACTTGATCCTCCCATTCCCACTACCCTTCTCATCTTCTGGTAACCATTATTCTATTCTCTGTCTTCATAAAATCAATCCTTTTAATATTTAGCTCCCAAGTATGAATGAGAACATGTGAGTTGGTCTTTCTGTGCTTGGCTTATTTCACTTAATATAATGTTATTTCACTTAAAATAGTGTTCTCCTGTTCCATCCATGTTGTTGTAAAGGGCAAGATTTCATTGTTTTTTATGGCTACATAATATTCCATTCTGTCTATTTACCACAATTTCTTTATCCATTCACCCAGTGATGGACACTTAGGTTGATTCCAAATCTTGGCTATTGTGAATAGTGCCGCAATAAACACGGGACTGTAGATATCTTTTCCGTACACTGAACTCCCCCCTTTTTCAAACCTCCTTTTCATCTCAGCCCAAATTCTATCACTCCCCCTAGCCAAGGCTGCTTTCTGACACCAGTTCCTTTAATAATCCTATATAGCTTGCAATTTTATTTTCTCTCTCTCCATTGACATTTTCCTAATGATAAATTTGCCCAAATCTCTTTTTATTAAAAACAAAACAAACAAAAAACTGCTTATTTTTCATCCAAGTTTAATAGACAGAAGTAATGGTAATTAACACAAATAAACAAAGTATACTTAACGTTTTAATCCAGTCTATGTTTATTGTTGAAAGTTGGTGGAACAGAACTTCACGTCTCATTATGGAATGGAAGGACACATTTTGGATAGAGACCACAACTCTATATGGGCTTCACATCAAAGGAATTGAAAATCCTAAGGAAGGCTGGCCACAGGGAAGGCTTGGTTTTATAGCTCAATGATGTCATCAAGAGCCTGATTTCTTTCATTTTTTTGTTTCTCTTTCCATGGTGTCAGCTTTGTCTAAAATGAAATCTTCTTGTGGTCCCAAGATGGCTATAACAGCTCCCTGACCTACTGGCTTCTTTTTCACCTCTAGAGGCAGGAGAAACTTCATCCCAATCTCCCCAGCAGGAATCCTGCTGGGGTCTACTCTGAGTGGTCCAACTTAGGTCATGTGCTTACTTCTGAATCAATCACTGGGGTTATAGAGTGCACGTAAGGGTTGCCAAAGCCTCAGTTAAATGCTATATAATATTCCATTCTACAACTATACATGGAGTCAGTTTTTGGTTCCTGAAACTACGTGGCCCGCCTAAGCTAAATTAGAGGGTTTACCCTTTACTCATGTACTTCCAGGACCTGCAGATTGGTTTGGACTCCACTCACTGACGTGTCTCTAGACCTATGGTTAGCTGGTGCTCTAACCTTTGTCTGGCCCAGGCCTCCCACTCAAGTGAGAGCCCTGGATGTTAACAGAGTACCAAGTGGAAAATTCCAGAACTGTGCATGGAAGCATGTGGGCAGAGATGAAAGGACACAGAGAAGTGGGTAGGGGTAAGGACTGCTTGGCCCTGTAATAGTGATGTGGTGATGTCAGAACTTTAACTCTCCAGACATCTGCTGGGAGGCTCCTGCTGTTAAAAGTGGAACAGCTGATTAGAGGACAAGAAGAATCGAGCCTCCACTTAATTCTGACCAAAAAGGAAAAGCCAGTTGGTGAAAGAGAAGGTATGGGAAACATGGGAGGAAGTGACTGAATCACCTTGGAATTCAAAACGGCAGAGAAAGGGAACAAATGGGCATGTCCAGACACAGCCATTGAATTTTTTTTAATCAGAGAAAAGTGAAATGAGTTCATGGTCCATTTCTAAAAGGGAATATTACTTAAGAAGAATAAGTATCTTTAAAAAAGGAATGCTTACACTGTAATCTTGGGTTATCCTAATGAGAAGGACACTGAGTAGACATTAAAGAAACTGAGTGTGCTCAGAGAACTAACCAAGCCTATATTTAGAATGAACAAAAACGGAGTCTGGGAGGAAGAGCACATAGTTAAGGTTGAAAATAAGAACACGGACAGGCGCAAATCTGTGCAAATGAAACATCCTGAAGGCTATCTGTGAATAAGTTGAGACTTGAGAAAATGTTAAGACCAAAAAGCTATTTTCTCCCTTAAATGTTATTATTTATTTTGTGTTTTTAATT